>BOPN01002120.1:72500-77500 GCA_017312705.2 Penaeus japonicus
AAACCATGATGTATTGGACAATTGAATGAAAAAATAACCCCATATACAGTACGTCAAACAGTATATAACGCCGCACCCTGTACATTTTTTTTTTCTCTCTCTCTCACTATATATAAATACACAAACACTGAGCACTCACGTAAATCTATTGTAGGGAAGAGAACGGCGTACCCCAGTGGCTATAACGTGCAACATGCGAGCAACATCGCATGATTTTGTGCCAATCTCGTGATTTTTTTTTTTTTTTTTTTTTTTTTTTTTTTTTTTTTTTTTTTTTTTTTTTTTTTTTGCACAATAGATATAACTTATTCTAGTGTCAATAACGGTCACTTAAGGTCTCCGCGTAGAGCTATTGGCGTGTGTGAAGGGGAATTTCGTGGTGTTGCAGCTTAATAATGCAGATTGCAGCTCGATAAAGGATCCTGTGAGATGCCAGTAAACACGACCTTGAGGCAAGACTTTAAAGAGTTTTTTATTTTGGTTTTACAAAGGAGAAGGAAGAAAAACAAAAAAAGAAAATGATGATGAATATTTAAATGATAATGGTGATAATGAAAATGAAGATAATAATAATATTGATAATGATAATAATAATGATGACAATAATGATTACGATAATAAAGATAGTAATATTGATAATGATAATGATAATATTTTTTATAGTAATAATAAAATAATATCAACCATTAACAATGATAATAGTAATGCCAACAACAAGAAACTGTAACAACAACAACAACATTAACAATAATGATAATGATAAAAAAAAATGATTATGATCATTAAAATAACAGCAACAACAATGATAACATTGATAACGATAATGATGGCAATGATGATAATGATGACAGTGATACTGATGATGATATTAATTATATTAATTATAATAATAATAATGATAATAATACTAATAATAACATTAATAATGATAATGATGATAATAATAAGAATGATAACAATAATAATAATAGTGATGATAAAGATAATAATGATAATGATAATAACACCAACAATGATAATAATGATAATCCTCTATGTGTAAATCCTCATTACAAAAAATAAAGAGAGAGAAACAAAGAATAAATAAAGAAAGAAAATATATATACACACACAACGTATATCCAACACCAAATCACCGAAGGTTAATAATGCATGGTTGAATATCGAAATCGTGTCACCCAACGTTAACCGGGAAGGCAGAGGCATGGCAGAGGCATGCACAGACACGCCCCTTAACGAAAGCAAAGGGGGAGAGGGGAGGGGTGAGTGTTGTGGTGGGGAAGGCAGAGGGGACCTAAAGGGGGAGGTTTCAGGGGTGGTGATGGGGGGGAAGGGGGGGGGGTAGAGCGTACCCTCCCAACCTCCCCTCCAAGGTGCGTGCGTGACTTGGGCGTGAGTGAGTCTCTGTGTGTGTGGGCGTTTGCTGTGTCGTTAAAAAAAGAGATGCTATCGCTGGCCGGGTGTTTCTCAGGGAAGATTTTTACATCGCAAGTCTGGAGGAAAACACGGAGGAGGAAGAACCCAGATGGGGTGAGAGGAGGAAGGGAAGGAAGGGAGGAAAGAGTGGGATGTGGTAGATGGAGGAAGAGGGAGGGAGAGAGTGGGATGGAAAGAGAGCGAGACCGAGAGATAGATAGATAGATAGAGAGAGAGAGAGAAAGAAAGAAAGAGATAGATAGATAGATAGAGAGAGAGAGAGAGAGAGAGAGAGAGAGAGAGAGAGAGAGAGAGAAAGAGAGAGACAAAGAAGGAAAGAAAAAGAGATAGAAAAAGAAAAAGAGAAAGCAAATGAGAAAGATCGAGAGAGAAAGAAAAAGAGAGAAAGAAATGAAGATGGATAGAGGGAATCAACGAAACACTGACAAGCCGGACATCGGGCGAGAAACGGGTAGCGGTCAAGGCTGAGCGGCGGCGGTGGCGGCGGTGGTGGCGGTGGCGGGCCTTCGTAACGGATCGGCTGCGGGGACCGTGAAGCCGCTCTGAGGGACACTTCCGGCCGCCCCGGAATTATTTAAGCCTCGATAAGACCCTCGATAAAATTGCGTGCATCTCGGGGGGGGGGGGGGGGGGGGCTAGGAGAAGGTCGGATTTCAAGGCTACTGTTCTCTCTCTCTTTCTTTTCTCCATCTCTCCCTTCCTCCCTCCCTCTCTCTTTCTCTCTCTCTCTCTCTCTTGTCATGTATATATATGTGTATAAATAGATATGCATATATATATATATATATATATATATATATATATATATATATATATATATATATATACATGTATACATAGGTATATATACATATACATACATACATACATTTATACATATATAAATATATATATATATATATATATATATATATATATATATATATATATATGCATATATATACATATATGTATATATATAAACATATATATGTATATATATATATATATATATATATATATATATATATATATATATATATATATATATATATATATATATACATATATATATATATATATATATATATATATATATATATATATATATATATATATATATATATATTTATACACACACACTCCTTTCCCTTAATCTGCCCCACTCTCTCCATCCTCACAGCTTTTTCCCTCTGTGTGTCAACAAAGATCACATGAATATTAAGTAACCCTACGGAAAGATTTCGCCTCGTAAACACAAAACTGATATTATGAGAAACTTGTGCACACGAGAATGGCAATATCACTTAGAGACTGTGTTATATTGGACAGCTATTGGAAATTCACACAGTGTTAGATCGCATTATTGAAAATGATAAAGAGAGTATGAGAGACAGAGAGAGAGAGAGAGAGAGAGAGAGAGAGAGAGAGAGAGAGAGAGAGAGAGAGAGAGAGAGAGAGAGAGAGAGAGAGAGAGAGAGAGAGAGAGAGAGAGAGAGAGAGAGAGAGAGAGAGAGAGAGAGAGAGAGAGAGAGAGAGAGAGAGAGAGAGAGAGAGAGAGAGAGAGAGAGAGAGAGAGAGAGAGAGAGAGAGAGAGAGAAAGAGAGAGAGAGAGAGAGAAAGAAGAGAGAGAGAAGAGGAGAGGAAGAGCGATATGAAGAAAACTATCCCTGCACTACAAAAATACTTAAAGGTAAGTAAATTAAAGTAAATTTGAAAAAACGGAATTTAGAAAGAGACTGAGAAGGAAGGGGGAAGGAGAGGAGTGAATACGAGAGTGGATGAGAGGAGAGCGAAAGAGTGAGGGGAGATTAAAAGATTAGTGGAGGGGAGATGGGGATGGGGAGATAGTGAGAGAGAGAAAGAGACCATGAGAGAGAGTGATAGAGAGAAAGAGAAAGAGAAAGATAGATATATAGATAGATAGACTGACAGACAGACATATAGATAGATAGATAGATAGATAGAGAGAGAGAGAGAGAGAGAGAATGAGAGAGAGAGAGAAAGAGAGAGAGAGAGAGAGAGAGAGAGAGAGAGAGAGAGAGAGAGAGAGAGAGAGAGAGAGAGAGAGAGAGAGAGAGAGAGAGAGAGAGAGAGAGAGAGAGAGAGAGAGAGAGAGAGAGAGAGAGAGAGAGAGAGAGAGAGAGGAGGAAGAGTATTAAGTTGAAGTATTTGGCGAATAAGAGAAGAAAAATCACAATTGAGAATATTGAGGATTTTGCCTCTCGTAGAAGTGGGCATGGCACTCGAAAGGAAGATTTTAATTATCTTACAACTATAATGAGCTATTCAGTTCTTTCTCTCCCTCTCTCTCTCTTTCTTTTCTCTCTCTCTCTCTCTCTCTCTCTCTCTCTCTCTCTCTCTCTCTCTCTCTCCTCCCCCTCTCCTCGCTTTCCCCCCCTCTTCCCCCCTCTCTCTGTGTCTTATTCCCTTCCCTACTTCATTTGTTTCCCTCTCTGATGACCCCCCTTTTTCCATTTCACTCCCCTCGTACCCTTCCCTCCCCTCCTCCTACTCTTCCCTCCCCTCCTCCTACTCTTCCCTCCCCTCCTCCCCTTCCTCACCTCGCTCTCTCTTTCCCTCTCATTATCGTCGTCCAAGCAACAAAGAATCAATTATGCCTTCACAAAAGTCAGTCTCGTTACCAGCCACACACACAAACGCCTATTTTTCTTTCACAGATCCCTCATTATTTTTTTTTCATAGTTTCCCCTCTCATTTTTTTTTCTTTTTTTACATTTTCTATACAGTTTCCTCAGTTATAATAAAAGTACCCGATTTTCGTCACAGTTTTCGTTTGTTTGTTCGTGGTTTCTTTGTAATGACTATTTGCAATCACTTTTTCTTCAAAAATGCCATATAGCTTTTTCTTACAGATTCGCCACCTTACAAATGAAAAATATATATATATATATTTAAAAGATAAATAAATACGAAAGGGGAACATAACATTTTAACACCTTGGTATAACTATATTCTCCCCAATTCATTAGGAAAATTGTCCTAAGCCGATCTTCCTCTCTACACCAGTGAAACTATCTAGGGCAATTTTAGCCATTAGTAATAATTACCTTAAACGATAAGATAACGATACGATGAGATAAGATAACGATTTTCCAAAAATACATTAATAGAAGAATATTTTCCCCCGCACATAAACAACACTAACGATTTTCCTATAATATTTCCCTGTACATTATTAAAAGTAACCTTAGACGATCTTCCCGCACACATAAATCAAAATACCTAGAACGATTTTCTCCTATACGTGAAGACAAATTACCTATGATGTCTTCTCTAACACATAAGTATAAATCACCAGCGATTTTCCCTGTACGCTAATAAGAGGATAAAAATGATTAGTGAGATTTTTCCATATACATCACAAGAACTACCCCAGGACGATTTCTCTAACGCATTAATGAATAGATATCAAAGACATTTTAAGCTGTACTTTAAGAATCATCTAGAACAAATTCCCTCCTGTACATCTATAAGAATCGTCTATAAGGATATTCTCCCATACCTTAATAATAATAATAATAATGATAATAATAATAATAATAATAATGATAATAATGATA
>BOPN01002120.1:95000-97987 GCA_017312705.2 Penaeus japonicus
CAGAAGGCGGAGAATAAAGGAACCTGGTGAGGCAAGCCCGCAGGCTAGTGAATGGATAGGTGAACGGGCAGGTGAACTTGCAACCTGCACAGGCCACTGAACTTTCAGAAGGAAAAGAGAAGGAAAAGAAGCACCGTAGATGGAAGGGGAAGGGGGATTGGAGGAGGGGGAAGTAGGGAGGGAGGGGACGGGGAGGGGAGAGAGGGGAAGAAGAGAGACGGAAAGGTCAGAAAGAGAGGACAGGAGAGGGGAGGAGGGGGTGAAAGCGATGGTGGAGGAGGAGCGGGTTGAATCTCGGACAACAGAACGAGGAGAGAGGAGGGGAAGGGGAGGAAGAGGTGAAGCGAAGGTGGAGGTAGAGATCAGAACGAGGCAATTACGTGACCCAGCTTGAGACATAATGAGCCGCCATCACTCTGAGCTATCGATCCCTTGCGGCCACAAAGACTGACGGAGCGACGCTGGCACTGTGGTCATCATGAGGCCCTCTTCCCTCCCCATGCCCCCTCCTTCCCTCTCCTCCCTCCTCCCCCATGGTTTCTCCCCCCTCCCCCTCCCCCTTTCTCCCTCTTCCCCATTCCCCACCCCCACCCCCTCGCTCCTCCCTCCTCCCCCTCCTCCCCTCCCCTAACACCCGTTAACACCACTACCTGGACCCTTGTGCTCTTTAACCCCTCGTGGGTGTTTGACCTAGCGGATCACCTGCGAAAAATGACCTCTTTCTTCCCCCCCCTCTTGACCCTCTTTTTATTGGGGAGTAGGGGGAGAGGGCACTGTCGCTCGGATGGTTGGTACTCTTGATTCCCAGAGTGCCTAATTGTGGCGGCGTTCGGCTCTGCGACCACCCTGCCACTTTGGAGGGCACCACTACTCCTACCACTGCAACATCGTCCCCGTTATCATTTGATATCAGTCGACGAATCGGGAGCGATAAATCTCGTTCTATCAGTACCTTGCGGGGGGTGGGGGGGTGGGGGGGGGGGGTATCATACGAAGAAGGCACTGACGTCCCTCCTGGGGTCGCCTCGGGGTTAAACTTTCCATCCGGACACATTACCGCTGATTGAAAACAGGCATGGAAACCGGCCACGCCCCTCGCCTGCTCTATCACCTTGGCTCACGTCACGTCAGTCACCTCCTCTTCCTCTTCCTCCTCCTCTTCCCCCTCCTTCTTTACTCCCTCTCACTACTCCCTCATTCTCTCTTCCTCACTCCATCCCTCGGCAAGCCAGTCATTCGCCTGTCCGTCGTTATTTAATAATTACCATGACCTTCACTTCTTCCTCATTCCATGACCTTCACTTCTTCCTTCACTTCTTCCTCATTCCATGACCTTCACTACGCCAGCAATCCCTTGAGCTTCATTTCTCCACCATGCTATGACCTTTGATACTCCAGCAGTATCCCTTGACCTCGTTCACTCCTCCCTTGGCTAACCTCCTCACTCCTTCATCATTTCCCCGTAAGAAACCTCTCATCACCAGCTCGATTTCTCAACGAAATTGATATTGCAACGCACGCAGGGTATATGATAATCAGGGTAATAATAAGACCGCTACGTTAACGGCATTTGACAAGATTATGAAGAGAAAATAATATGAAAGCAGAGAGAAATAATTACCACCGCCACTGCATTTTAAGCGCGGTAAATGAATATGATATTTACATCGAGAAAACTCAATTATTATAATCGGATGTTCTTAGTATAATGAAGCAGCACTCTACGGTCCTTGCAACCCAGGTTTGGCATGTTGGGCTCTGGAGTGCCAAATTTACGCTGCGGTCGAAATAACTATTTTTCAAAAGAAAATCAATCAACAGAAAACAGAGGGAGTAATTAATGTAGCAGAGAGATAAAGTAATTATACAAGCATCAGTTCACATCAATTCAGATTGGAATATGAGACTTGAATTAATATCTTGAATTATTCAATCCGGGAATTCAGATTTGCGTAATGAGAAAAGTTAGAGGACATAGAACTCTTGAACTCAGAAAAGACAAATTCTGAATAGCGATATTTCTTTTTTTTTTCGAGAAATTCAAAGACAAATATTAGGAGGACCGTCCTACGCACAGAAACGTTTAACTCCCAAGAAAGAAAGTGGATATAACGATCATTCCTTCATGAGATGAAAAGATAACATATTTTTTTCTAGAAAGAGGGAGTTAATGCATCTCCTGAAGTAACTGCATGATCCATAGAAAATTTCTTAAAAGCATAGAGGCTACAATGATAGATCAAGAGTAATTATACGGCAATCCTCACCCTTCCACTGACCTTTCCTCTTACACAAGTCAAATAAACAATAACAAATACAAAAGATAATGATAATAACAAACAAGATTAACCCAATCGCTATTCGTATTGGCGGGTGACACTTCGAGGCAAACGATGTCACCACTTTTGGACTCGACTTCAGCATAAAAAAACGCTGAAATAATTCATGCAAATGGCGGCGGTATTCCACTTCTGTCTAAAAGCTAATATTAACTCCCCCAAGTTCTTGTGTTGCTATTTCCGGCAGCCTGAAATATCCTTTGGTATAATGGGTGTTCTTGTTCCCCCGTTTCTTGATTGTGATTATGGTGGTGTTTGTTACTGCTGATGTTATTGTAAATCTTGTTATGTAGAGGTGGTTAGAGAGAAAGGGGAGGGGGAGGGTGGATAGTTGGGATGGAAGGAGGGAAGGAAAGGATCTGATAAACAGAGAGGGAGGGAGAGGGGTTGGTGGAGAGGAAGGAAGAGAAAGGGTGGCTAAGTGGGAGGGAGGGGGAGGGAAAGAGTGAGTAGTTGGGAGACAGAATGTGATTATGGGAACTATTTTTTGTCGTTGTTATTATTACTGTTAGTTATACTAATGTTAATGAGTTATTATCATCTATATTGACGATCCTGTTGCAATTGACAACATCATTACTACCATAATCATCACCAGCGTTACAATTACCATCACCAGCAGCACCATCATCATCATCATCATCATCA
>BOPN01002120.1:102304-104804 GCA_017312705.2 Penaeus japonicus
GAGGTAAATATATATATATATATATATATATATATATCTCACTGATTTATCTATGTACACAATATGATCCAATGCGTCATCTTTCATCCTTTCAAAAGGCATACACCCAACAGAGTACAACCAGTAAATTCCCAAAGAGTGCACTGAGAAGCAACTCATCCCACACCCGCACAACCACCCACTTCAAACTATCAACACTGGAGCAAGACAACTCATGAAATCTACACGAAATACAAACATTCCGCTTCCCACTGTCCCTTTATGACCGTTTCCCTCTACATGCTCCATCTCCCATCCCTTCCCATGTGCGCCATCTGTATCTCTCCCCTCACATGTAAATTATTCACCTCACCTTCTTCCCCTTCTCCTCATCCTCACAGGCCAATGAGAAAGGGTTCCTCACGCACGAGCAGTGAGGAGGAATCCTATTTGAGTTGCCTTTTTTTTTTTTTTTTTTTTTTTTTTTTTTTTTTTTTTTTTGCCCTTCACTGTTCTTTCAGGAAACGTTTGTATGGTGAGATGGATGCCTGGTTGATGATCTAGGTGGAGTGAGGGAGGAAGTGAGGGTGGAATGAGGGAGAAATGGAGGGGGAGGGAGTAAGTCAGGGAGGAATGAGGTGGGAGTGAGGGAGTAAGTGAGAGAAGTGAGCAAGTAAGTGAGGGGGGAGTGAGGGAGTAAGTGAGGGAGGAGTGAGGGAATTTATGGAAGAATAACGGAGAGAAAAGTGATGAAGTGACGGAAGAAGTGAGAGAAGAGTGAGGGAGGAACTGAGAGAGGAGTGAAGGAGTTTTTTGGGGAATAACTGGGAGAAGTGAGGGAGTAAGAGGAGGAGAAAAGGAGAGACTGAGAAGGGAGTAAGGGATTAAATGAGGGAGAAGTAAGAATATGAGTGAGGGAGAAGTGGTCGAATAAGGGAGTAAAGACGAGAGTAAGTGCCGGATGAATGAGGGAGCGAGGGAGTAAGAACGGAGTGATGGAGGAGTGAGGGAGTGAGGGAGTACGTAAGAACGAAGTGAGGGAGGAATGAAGAAGTTAGGGAGTACATAAGAACGGAGTGAGAGAGGAATGAAGAAGAGAGGGAGTACGTAAGAACGAAGTGAGGGAGGAATGAAGAAATGATGGAGTACGTAAGAACGGAGTGAGGGGGGTGTAAGGGAGTATGTGAAAAAAAAGTAAGTGAGGGAGAGGGTCGATGTCTGCTGGTCTAATTTTAGTCTGGATTAAGCTTATGTAGGCTTTTGTCTCGGCAATTATGCAGTAGTTTGCCTGTTTCTCTGTCTCACGGCGAGGTCGAGTGCATGAGTTTATCAAACATTTTTTTTTTATTCTTATAAATACAGAGACAAGAAATGCTTCTTCTTTCTTTTTCTAACTGTTAGTCATTGTTAGTAACATTTCCTTCAAGTCCGTAAGTATCGTTAGGGATGTAAGTTTATAACGTTGCTTACTACGGGGTAAAAGCACTCACCACCCACTCTCACTCTCACTCACACTCTTTCGTAACACACTCACCACTCACTCCCCACTCTTTCGCAACACACTCACCCACCACTCTATCTATTCTTACCTCACACTTGCCTCGGCTTGTGTGTGTGTAGGGGGGGGGGGGGTAGCATCTCATTACATGAAAGAAAATGAAAAATAAACTAGAGAAACACAGACGCCATGATAAATCTTGTTGTTCTTTGCAGCAGGTAACTTCCCGTCTCTTTTGAGTCGAAAGCAGTCTTGATTTCATTCCTCCCTCCCTCTTTCCACCCTTTCTTCCTCCCTCCCTCTTCCCCCCCTTTCTTCCTCCCTCCCTCCCTTCCTTCCTTCCTCCCTCTCCTACCCCAAGCCGCTCACTCACCCCCCCCCCCCCACCCCACCTCCTACGACCAAACACCTCTCCCTTATCCCTCTCCTTATGCCTCCCCTGCCAACCCCCTTTCCCTTATCCCTCCCTTGTCAACCCCCTTTCCCTTATCTCCTACCTCTCCCCTTCTACCCCCACCCCACCTATCCCTCCCCCACCAGCCCTTCTCCCATATCCTCCCCTTGCAACGCCCTTACCCTAACCCTCCCCCACCAGTCCCCCTCCCCTACCTCTCCCCTTGATATCCCCCTCCCGCTAAGACTTCAAGCGCTCGCCTATCGTCAAGGCAAGAGGCATAAATCCGATAAAACGGGGCATGCAATTCAGGGCATTATATATATTTCTCCCGAGGCATCATTTTCTACAACGAATGGCCAGCGCTGAGCGTAGATGGGGGCCTATTTGCCACGTAATGGACAGTGCCAATAGATGCATGTTGTATTAAGAGGGAAATTGATCGAATAATAACGATGAGGATAAATATGTAAATAGCACAGGGCGCTTATTATTTAGGTTCTAATGGCGATCCAGTGAGGGCGCAATTGATGACGGAAAGAAAGAGATTGCTAGGCAGGAGGATGGGAAGAGAGAGGAAGAGAGGGAAAGAGAGAGAAAGAGGAGAGAGGGAGAGAGAGAGAGAGAGA
>BOPN01002120.1:112304-114804 GCA_017312705.2 Penaeus japonicus
TAGTGATTATCATCTTCATCAGATCGTACACATGGAAAGGCGTGGAGAGCGTCATCGAGGACCTCTCGGGCACGTAGTCCACCTGGAGTCCTTCCGTTCTCTTGAAAGATATCCGGAAAAAGAGCGGACCTTTCTCGTGAACTACCACTTCCTTGCTCGTTAACTCGGCTTTATCGTTTATACTGAAGAAGAATAACTGGACGGATAATCTTAAACCTTCTAAGACGAACAAGAACTTGGGATCCACCTTGTTGATGGCTTCTTGGAATTTTGTTATATTAGAACTCTCTTTTTTAGTACCATTGAGACCGTACCTTGGATATGGTTCTCCTAAAACTTCTGAGTTAGTTATTCTAAAGAATAAGCTATTATAAGAGACAAACTCGTCTCCGAAGTTCATGTAACTAGTCCTGAGCCACGACCAACACTCCTGCAGCAGGTTGTCGACGCCGTGCTTGACCCCGTGGTCATAGGTCACGCCCAGCAGGATGAGCGTGACCCCGATCATGACCCCGATGGACCTCGGGATGGAGACGTCGCAGGCCTTGAGTCTCTTCATCTCGGCGGGGAAGACGGGCTTCTTCACCATGTTGAGGCTCGTGAGGGACTTGCCGAGGCCCTCCACCGTGTTGGGCGGGACCTCGCCCTCGGGGGCCTTCGTGCTGCTCCTCCGAAATCTCCGGTTTCTGAACAGCCGGACGATCTTGGACTTCTTCTCCGGGTACACCCTCGAGCCGACGTCCACCGTGTCTATGGTCGGGCTTTGAGCCGTGGGCGGGATGAAGGACCTCAGCCAGGTGACCAAACGGTACCGACGGGACATCTTGCCCGCGGGCGACTCTCGTATGCTGTGCAGATCGTAGGGTTTGTTGACATACTCGCAACCCTTCTTGTTGCAGACGCACACGCACCTGACCGTCGTCGGGCCGTGTAAGGGAGCGCTGACGACGACACTATCCGTGTCGCTTTCGATGTCGTGGCTGACCTCCCTTTCGCTGCCATGGATGCTGTCGCTAATGGGCTCCACTTCGCTGACGCTGCCCTTAGCCCACTGGGTCTCCATGAACTCCGAATAACTCCCGTCCAGCTCGCACTCCTCATAGCAGTCAGAAGCGCCATGCCTCCCCGCGGAGAGCACGGTGATCTTGGCGTTGGTGTGACCGCGCTCGAGGGAGTAGCACTCGAGGAACTCCGCCGTGTCGTCAACCCGCGTGTCGGTATCGAACGCGCGGATGTACTCCCTCGTCCCCAGCCGCTGCGCTTCAGGTGTCAGCGGCGACGGCGTGCGCGAGTACATGGCTGCCGCGTCACGTTGGCTTCTTGACTCGAATGTCTAGCCTTCCTCTCTACGAGCAGAGGCACTTACGTTCGCGTCCCTGTGTCCCTTTAAGACCAAGAGCCAGGAAGGTCCTCACGCGAGTGCTCTGGGTCGGCGCAGCACCAGGTAAAAAACACCTTTATGGTTGACGCTGCCTCTAGATTTGCAGTTATCGTCTTTCTGCATTGTTTGATATCGGTCTATTTACGTAGCTTTGGTCGGGTGATCGCCACTGTTCTACTGTAATATAAATACTTCAAATACCACAACAACACTCTCGCTACGGGCGACAAAGAATTAACATATATTTTCCATCAATTAAAGGCCTGGGGTAAATTTATGTAACAGGGAAACATAAAGTCATTAGTGTAGGCCCATCATTAGCAAAAGGAAGAAATTATCTTAAGACATTAGCTCTTTCTTTTTCTTCCGTCTCACAGCACTTCCTTTAAAATACGTCGGGGACTCATTTTCGTTCACAAAAGAGACCGGAAAACACGAAGAAAAAAAAAATCTATCACCTCAATTTTCGTATACAATGTCGGTTGCAAAAATCAAAAACACTGGAAAACACCGATACAGTTTCATGGCCGAAATCTTTCGTAGTTCTTGGATGTTTAAAAACAAAGCTACTCTTCCCTGAAACACTGAGCACACTGAACGATATTCTGTGCAAACATTGTTCACTTTCCATAATTCAGCACTCGTCCAGGCAGAATGAACGATTCACTGAGCGATAACATCAACCCATCAAACTCCTCTCTCTCGCCCCTTGCCTCCGAGGAAGTCATTTGTTGTCCGGATTAATCATGCACAAACTTGAGGGCTTAGAGTTATCTAGCCTCGAGTGTTAGTGGCGTTGTAAGAATGTTCCACGTCCTGGCTATTTCGAGGAATACCTTTTTCCTCCATCTTCGTGTCTCCTCTAGCGTGACACAACACACGTCACTAACATGTCCTAGTTACAACCATGCTCGCTGGTGATTCTCTTGACGGACTACGAACTCGCCCTCTTGGCGTGTCCCGCGTTTACAAATGCGTTATGTATCATAAGTACACGACGTTTTATACCCTCCTCCTCCCTTCAGCTTGCGTGGGCGTTGCGCAATGAGGCGTCGCGGGCGTATAAACAGATCACCTTGGCCTGCCTACATGACGTATGGTGCAGACCAGTCTCTCTCT
>BOPN01002120.1:133850-136350 GCA_017312705.2 Penaeus japonicus
GATGGAGCCAGTAACCTCACCAGCTTCCACACAACATGGCAGATGGAGACAGTAACCTCACCAGCTTCCACACAACATGGCAGATGGAGCCAGTAACCTCACCAGCTTCCACACAACATGGCAGATGGAGCCAGTAACCTCACCAGCTTCCACACAACATGGCAGATGGAGCCAGTAACCTCACCAGCTTCCACACAAGGCAGACGGAGACACGGCAACTCCTCGCAACAGTTCCCGAGGCCCCCCCCTCCCCCCTCCAAAGAGCATCTCCGGACGCAGGGCAGTGGGAGCGGGAAGACCCTCAGGGGAAGGAGGTGGACGGGAGAGCAGGTGTTCGCCACAGGGACAAGGGGTGGGGGTGGGGGGGTAACGGGGGAGGAGGTGGAGGGAGTCAGGTAAACGTATCTGGACCGGGGTATCGGTCTTCCTCTCCCCCTCCCCTAAATAAAAATACATCACCCCCTCCCTTCATTCTCCCCCTCCACACACACACACACACGCACACGCACACACACACGCACACGCACATGCACACGCACACGCACACACATACACACACTCACTCAACTCACTCAAACATACACATACACATACACACACAAACACACACACACCGGTTTCTCACTGACCGCAACTGCCTCCCGTGCTTATCAGCGCGCACACACACACACACACATACTACTTCCTAACGGCACGTAATTTTCTTACGGGATTTTCTGCTCGACAGGATATGCGAGCAAATTAACTTCAATTTCTCTCGAATAACTCCTACGGGTTTTCCGTCTCCTACACGCACGCCGCATGGTCCTACAACATATCCCGTATTATTCACCACATACCCAACCCATTTGAGTTACGATCTCTCTCCGAGCCAAGGAGATATCTCGCGTTGGCCTTATCGGGCAAGTTATAATAATGGCATTACGGAACATGTTCTTGGCTACTGACAAATCCCCAGCACAATGGAATCAATACATATACGCAGAAGGTTCTTATATGTATGTGTGTGTCTGTGTGTAACAAGTGATACATACATATCAAATGTTTCGATGTAAACAAAGGCATTTATGGCCACTTTATGCGTTTTTTGTTGTTGCTGTTTTTGGTGCTGTAACATTAGCATAATTGCAGCAATCCAAGGCATAAGTAACAATAATACATAATACTACACGTCTGTGCTAAGGATTCATGACACGAATCAAGACGGAGAGCGAGTGGAAGAAAAAGTGGAAACGAAAGAGAAAGAGAAAGGGAAGGAGGGAAAGCATGAGGTTGAGGTTGAGGGAGAGGGTAATGGAGAGGGAAAGGGCGACGGAAAGGGCAATGGAGAAGGAGAGGGAGATATAGAGATAGACAAAGCGAGGAAGAACATACAAAGGCAGAAGCCGAGAAGCAGCGGCGAGTGAACAACGCCTCAGCCGGAGCGCGCGAGGCGGCCCAGCCCACCAAACGCGCGCCCAAAGAAAGACCCATCAAAGCAGAAGCAAGGACGGAAGTCATTCCTGATTTGCGGGTCGCCTACAGTATGGCAGAAGAGACACGCTAATGAGGCAGGCAACCCCACGGCTCTTCCCGGCGTTGCCATGTCAACAACATATAGAGTGACGATGGCCAACCAACCCCGTGTCTAATTACAGCCTTCAGAGGTTAGCTCAGCCGAACCATCTGGCGCTCGGTGCACCGGGAAGAAAATGCACTCGCTCTACAGGAATACCAGGTGGCTTAGACACGCTTGACTTTTTTAAGCCTTTTCATTGACAAACTGAAGACTTGAATGACTGCACGAGTTGAATGGAATTGCAAAATGCATGAAACATTCCATGTTCACTCTTTTATTTACCTTTTCAGAAACTTTCATTTCACACATGCTATACACGGCAGGTAAGTTGCTCATTCGCATATAAACATTAACTAACGCGCGCGCGGGCACTCACACTCATACACGCACACATACGTATATATACACACACACACAAAACAGTCAAAGGTTCCCAGGAAACAGTGGTCATTGCAGCGACCTTGTGAGAGCCTGGCAAGCCCCCGTTCCCCTCGCCCCAAGCTAATAATACTGCACAATTGATATTTTCGGGTGTGGTGAAAGAGCGGAAGGAGAGGAGAGAGGAAAGAGAGGAGGAGAGAGGAAAGAGAGGAGGAGAGAGGAAAAAGAAGAAGAGAGGGGAAAGAGAGGGGAAAGAGAGGAGAGAAGAGGGAAAGGAGGTGAGGATAGGGAAAGGAGAGGACGAGAAGAAAAGGAAAAGAGGAGAGGGAAAGGAAAAGAGGAGAGGGAAAGGAAAAGAGGAGAGAGGAAAGGAAAAGAGGAGAGGGAAAAGGAACAATGAGAGGGAAAGGGAAATAGGAGAGAGAGAGAGTAGAAGAGGAGAGGGAAAGGAGGAAAACAGAGGTGGAGAGGGAAAGGAAAAGAAGAGAGAGATAGGAGAAGAGGAGATGGAAAGAAGAGACAGAGAGAGAGACAAAGACGGAGAGGAGAGGAGAGGGAAAG
>BOPN01002120.1:146350-161350 GCA_017312705.2 Penaeus japonicus
ATGATAGGGAGTTAAGCTGTTAATATTTTGTAATAAACTATATTACTGAATACAAATCACAACTTGAAATAATTAAAAAGCTTAATCAAATCATTTGATTGCACAAATGTTCATCTCCACATAAACAAAGACATCGCTTCACTGCAAAAATAACAATCTTCACACTAACGGACGGACAAACATGACCAAAACATGTTTCGTACAAACAGCACCTCCAAGACTCCTTTCATTTAGGGAGTTTCTTTAGGGCCCTTTTCCATTTTTTTTACTGCAGTTTTATGCCAAAGAATTCCCGTTTATAGAAAATCCTCAAATTCTAAGAATCCATGAAATTCCCGGCCATGGATACGATGTAGGCCTACCTCTCGTTCTGCCCTACTCCCATCCCCACCCTCCCCATCCTCCTGCCATGCGGTTTGAGCCTGAAACGAAATATCATGCATCTCGACCATCACAGAGTCCACTCCAAAATAAGCAACACTGATGATGTAACTATTACATCATCACATCAAGCCTATCAAGAAGGTAACAGGGACAGAGCCAAAGATGAGGGAGGGGATGGAGGAGGGATGGAAGGGGATGGAAGGGGACGGGGATGGGGTAGAGAGGGTAGTGTGTGGTACTTGATGGCTTTGATCTTGTTAATTGAATTCCAAACACCGAAGAGAGAGAGAGAGAGAGAGAGAGAGAGAGAGAGAGAGAGAGAGAGAGAGAGAGAGAGAGAGAGAGAGAGAGAGAGAGAGAGAGAGAGAGAGAAAGAGAGAAAGAGAGAAAGAGAGAGAAAGAAAGAAAGAAAGAAAGAAAGAAAGAGAGAGAGAGAAAGAAAGAGATAGATAGAGATAGAAAAAAGACAATAGAGTTCTCCATCCTCTCTGTATGGGTGTCCCTCGGTCATAAGGTTATTAAGTCCCTTGACGAGTGGGAGCAGGAGATGCTCAGACGTGGATTACAAAGTCAATACGGAGTCGTCTCGCGGAGTCGACAACAGAAAGTGTGTTCGTAGTGTAATAATAATAATGGACAAACGCGCTAAGGTGTGAGAATAAAGGGGGTAAGGAAGAGAGAGAGAGAGAAGGAGGTGCGGGAAATGAGCAAGGGAAGAGAGAAGGGGAAAGAAGGGGGAGGGGGCATGAGGGTAGGAAGGGGATAAGAAAGAGGTGGGAGGTAAGGGACTAAAGAGAGGAAAGGCAACCAAGAAAATAAAGAGAAGAAAGAAGATAGAAAACCCAAAAGTAACGCCCTCCCATCCCCTATTCCTTCGCTCTGTGTCCAGCATCCCAAAGTGAGGGAGAGGAATAAAGGTAGGAAGTAAGGGAGAGGGGCAATGGGAGGAAGTGAGGGAGAGGGGCAATGGGAGGAAGTGAGGGAGAGGGGCAATGGGAGGAAGTGAGGGAGAGGGGCAAAGGGAGGAAGTGAGGGAGAGGGGCAAAGGGAGGAAGTGAGGGAGAGGGGCAAAGGGAGGAAGTGAGGGAGAGGGGCAAAGGGAGGAAGTGAGGGAGAAGGACAGAGGGAGGAAGTGAGGGAGAGGGGCAAAGGGAGGAAGTGAGGGAGAGGGGCAAAGGGAGGAAGTGAGAGAGAAGGACAGAGGGAGGAAGTGAGGGAGAGGGGCAATGGGAGGAAGTAAGGGAGAGGGGCAAAGGGAGGAAGTGAGAGAGAAGGACAGAGGGGAGGAAGTGGGGAGAGGGGAGCAAAGGGAGAAGTGAGGAGAGGGGCAAAGGGAGGGAAGTGAGAGAGAAGGACAAGGGAGGAAGTGAGAGAGAGGGGGCAAAGGGAGGAAGTGAGGGAGAGGGGCAATGGGAGGAAGTGAGGGAGAGGGGCAAAGGGAGGAAGTGAGAGAGAAGGACAAAGGGAGGAAGTGAGGGAGAGGGGCAAAGGGAGGAAGTGAGGGAGAGGGGCAAAGAGAGGAAGTGAGAGAGAAGGACAAAGGGAGTAAGTGAGGAGAGGGGCAAAGGGAGGAAGTGAGGGAGAGGGGCAAAGGGAGGAAGTGAGAGAGAAGGACAAAGGGAGGAAGTGAGGGAGAGGGGCAAAGGGAGGAAGTGAGGGGAGAGGGGGCAAAGGGAGGAAGTGAGAGAGGGCAAAGAAAGGGAGGAAGGGGGAGGCAAAGGGAGGAAGTGAGGGAGAGGGGCAATGGGAGGAAGTGAGGGAGAGGGGCAAAGGGAGGAAGTGAGAGAGAAGGACAAAGGGAGGAAGTGAGGGAGAGGGGCAATGGGAGGAAGTGAGGGAGAGGGGCAAAGGGAGGAAGTGAGGGAGAGGGGCAAGGGGAGGAAGTGAGGGAGAGGGGCAAGGGGAGGAGGTGAGGGAGAGGGGCAAAGGGAGGAAGTGAGGGAGAGGGGCAAGGGGAGGAAGTGAGGGAGAGGGACAAAGGGAGGAAGTGAGGGAGAGGGGCAATGGGAGGAAGTGAGGGAGAGGGGCAAAGGGAGGAAGTGAGAGAGAAGGACAAAGGGAGGAAGTGAGGGAGAGGGGCAATGGGAGGAAGTGAGGGAGAGGGGCAAAGGGAGGAAGTGAGAGAGAAGGACAAAGGGAAGAAGTGAGAGAGAGGGGCAAAGGGAGGAAGGGAGGCAAAGGGAGGAAGTGAGGGAGAGGGGCAAAGGGAGAAAGAGGGGGAGAAGGGCAAGGGGAGGAGGTGAGGGAGAGGGGCAAAGGGAGGAAGTGAGAGAGAAGGACAAGGGGAGGAGGTGAGGGAGAGGGGAAAGGGAGGGAGAATGGGGGGAATGCAAAGAGGGGAAGAAAGAGAGAAGCCAAAAGGAACAACCAACGACACTTCAGCACCATAACACGCACCATACAGTTTGCCGCTAATTCATTTGAATATGTGAATGGTTTCACTGCATCAGTAACCAAATATATAAACGCTACTGCCATTTTGCATTATGCATGTGGAGCCAATGATAGAATAGATATGAAAATAATGAAGTTAAAAGGGATTTCGGGTCCAATGATTGCACGGGTGTGAGGTACCGGCGCTGATAAAGCATTTTAGTGATGCCAATAACAACTAGGTGATTTGGTGCCAAAGCCAGTGTGTGTGTTGGGGGCACAGGCCGACAAAATGGGGTGTATGAATCTCTGATGTTTCCGATATCAAGATTGGTATCATTATCACCCATCGGTTTAGTTTTGATGTTGCAATGGTCGCTGTTAGTCAGGTGTCATATGATAAGTTATATTGCAGTGTTATGGATTCATGGAGAAGCGAAATGCACGATGCAACGGGCGGCAATAGATAAAGCGATCAACAAGACGACAGGAAAATGAAATAGATTATTTGGGGAAGTTATATTCATAAAAGTTTATGTGTTTTTTTTCAACCACCAGTTCCAAAATATAAACATCCACACTTCCATTAACATAAAAGGAAAACGTATGAAAAAAAAACAAGTAAACATAAGCTCAAGCAAACCTAAAACAGCGACACAGGCAAAACGATCACCCAAGCACAATGCTCTCCCCTCACCCTTTCCCTCTCTCTTCTCTCTCCTTCTCTGCATCTCTCCATCTTCTCCCTTATCTACGTTCCCATCCCATCCCCCTTCTCTCTTCCCTGTGCTCCCCTCCCCTTTCGTCCTTCCCTACACCCCCTCCCCTCTCCTTTCTTCCAGCCCCACGCCCCCCCTCTCCTCCCATTTCTCATTCCCCTTCCCCTTCTTCAATCCCTACGCCCCTTCCCTTCCCCTTCTCCCAGCCCTACGCCCCCCCCCTCTCCTCCCATTTCTCATTCCCCTTCCCCTTCTTCAATCCCTATGTTCCCCTTCCTTCCCGATTCTCCCTCCCTTAACCCTCTCCCCCTCCCTTCCTCCCCCTTTCCTCTCCCTCCCCGGGCACTCGCAGACTCTATCACATCCCCGACCTTGTTAGCCTCACCCGAGGTAATACTTTTACGGTATTTATGCAGAATCGAAGACGTAATGGACAGCAATATCGCGGCCGTATTCCAGTCGGAACGGGTTGTGGGGCAGCCGCACGACGCCATGCGCGCCTCTCATGGGGATATTACATGACCGGCCTGCCCCCCCCCTCCCCCTCCACCCCCCTTCTCCCTTCCCTTCCTCTCCCACCTGTTCTTCCATGCGTGCGAGCCGTGAAGGGGCGAAAGGGAGAGGGGAATATTTCGGTTTCTTTTGGTCTGTCTTTCTGTCTCAGACTGTCCATCTGTTTGTCTGTCTGTTTTTTCTTCTCTCTCTCTTTCTCTCTCTCACTTTGTGTGTGTGTGTGTGTGTGTGTGTGTGTGTGTGTGTGTGTGTGTGTGTGTGTGTGTGTGTGTGTGTGTGTGTGTGTGTGTGTGTGTGTGTGTGTGTGTGTGTGTGTGTGTGTGTGTGTGTGTGTGTGTGTGTATACGTGCGTGTGTGTGTGCGTATACGTGCGTGTGTGTGTGCGTATACGTGCGTGTGTGTGTGCGTACGTGCATGTGTTCGTGCGTGCGTGCATGCGTGTGCGTGAGCGAGCCGTCCAGACGTCTGCTTTAAGGGGTCAAGTAGGTAGCCAGGTGAAGCTGCCGTTCCCATGGGCAGCCCTGCCTCCGGCTCGGTCCTCGCGGTCCGCTTCTCTTTGACTCTCTCTTCGGAACTGTCTCCCTCTCCTCCTTTCGGAAGTAAACACGACATTTCGTCACTTTCCCTCTTTAGTCCATCGGTGATGCTTCCTGTGCTAGGAATGGGGCGAGGAAGGGCGAAGAAGGGGGAGAAGAAAGAGGAAGAAAAAGTAACAGGAAGAGGAGGAGGAGAAAGATGAAAAAGAAAGAAGAGGAGGAGGAGGAGAAGAAAGAGGGAAAAGAAGGAGGATAAGGGGGATGAGAAGAGGAGGAGTAAGGAGAGGAGGAAGAAGATGAAGAAGAAGAAGCAACAGAGGAGGAAGAGGAGAAGAAGAAGGAGGAGGAGATGAAGAAGTAAGAGGAGAAGGAGAAAAAAAGAGGAGGAGGAAGAAGAGCAGCAGCAGCAGAAGAAGAAGAAGAAGAGGGGGAGCGGCAGAAGGAGGAGAGGAGAGACAATGGGAAAGCGGAAGAAGAGAACGCGGAGGAAGAAGAAAATAGAAGAGCCAGAGGAAGAGGAAGAGAAGGGGGAGGAGGGGGAGAATGCAGAAGGGAAAGTTAAAGCACATTTTAGTGCCTGCTTTTCGTGTCTCTATTTTTGCCCGACGCCTTGATGAGGAAGGGAGCGGGAAGCACAAAGGCCACGCTCTGCGCCTGAATATCTTCAATTGTTTTTCATCATCCATGCTAATGTCGACTAGTCTCCGTTGCGACACACTTCCGGCTCCGTGAACAGGCGCAAAATAATGCCCTGCGATTTCTGTATGCAAAACACATCAGCGACAAATATTCATAGCAATAATATTCAACTTCAATAACAAAATACGACGACCACTAAAAAAAACAAAAAACGGTCGCCTATCAGACTGCATTGCAACAACGAATCTTATTTCATCACAGCAACACACTTACGTTACGCGTCCACCGAACAGTATCATTCCGCTAAAGAGTTCACATTCAATCAAAACTGAACCTACACGTTCACGCACGCGTACACACACACACACACACACACACACACACACACACACACACACACACACACACACACACACACACACACACACACACACACACACACACACACACACACACACACACACACACACACACACACACACACGAACACACACCTCCGAGCAGCTGTATCGGAAAACCAGTGTAAGATATTACAGATGTTGAACATTTTGAACATTTACGCGTGTATAAATTCCGTTCTGATAGCCAGTGCCACGCGGAGCTCTCGGGGCAAGGAAACGTGGCACGGGGATGTCAGCGCGGAATCTGATTTGATGGCGGGGCACAGAGGCTGGGTTGGGGTAGGGGGGGTTAGGGGGTGGTAGATGGTGGTAGGAGGTGAGAACGAAGGGTTGGATGAACTGGTGAGAGGGACAAGTTTGAGAAGGATAAGGGTAGGAGTGTTGGAGAGAAGGGATGAACAGGTGAGAGGGACAAGGGTAGGAGAGAAGGGATGAACAGGTGAGAAGGATAACGGTAGGAGTGTTGGAGAGAAGGGATGAACAGGTGAGAAGGATAAGGGTAGGAGTGTTGGAGAGAAGGGATGAACAGGTGAAAGGGATGAGGGTAGGAGCGTAGGAAAGGAGGGATGAAGGGGTGAGAGGGACAAGGGTAGGGGCGTTGGAGAGAAAGGATGAACAGGTGAGAGGGACAAAGGTGAAAGCGTTGGAGAAGAGGGATGAACGGGTGAGAGGGATAAGAGTGAGAGAACGATCGGTAATATGAACTAGTGGGAGAGACAAGGGTGAGAGCGTTGTAGAGAACGAAGAGTCTGACAAACTGGTGACGACCAAAGAGTGAAACTAGACTGATGCGGGAGAGGAAAGGGAGAGACCCAATAAAATGAAAACAATTAGAGAACCTAACGAAGATGGAATCAGAGACACTAAAGTCGAGGACCTGGAGATACAAAGACGAATGCAATTGCCGAGTGAGATAAGGATGAATCTGTCGGAGAGATCGAAGGGTAATAGGACCTCGAGAGACAAGGAAGAAGAATGAGAAGAAGAACTGGGACCTTGATGTGTTGGGGGGAGGGGATAGGGGGATAGGGGGAGGTAGAGGGTGAAGGAGTAGAAATTGATAACAAAAAAGGATTGAGAAAGATAGAAGAGACAAAGAAGGAAGATTAAGGGAAGAGAGCAGTGGAATTAGAGAGTTGGCGAGAACTGAGAGAAGAAAAGGAGAAACAGGAGAAAAAAATGAAGAAATTGGAGAGACAAAAATACAATAATTAATAAGGAAAAACGGAGAGTTCAAAACTTTTATGAGGTTGCTAGTAATACATACATCATACATACACACAAATATATATACATACACACACACACACACACACACACACACACATATATATATATATATATATATAAATATATATATATATATATGTGTGTGTGTGTGTGTGTGTGTGTGTGTGTGTGTGTGTGTGTGTGTGTGTGTGTGTGTGTGTGTGTGTGTGTGTGTGTGTGTGTGTGTGTGTGTGCGTTAGCTTTCCTACAGATGTAAAACTAACCTTCCTCACAAGAACTCAAATCTTTGCCACTCTAAGGTATGAGCCAAGAAGCTGAACTGAACGAACTTGGCCATGTGAGCCAAAGGTAAAGCGGCGCAAGGACATTTCTCTGAAGAGGAAGAAAAGGAAGAAAGAGACGACGAAGAAGAGGAAGAAGATAAATTCTAAGACGAAGATGAAGAGTAAAATAAAGAAAAAGAAGACGAAGAAGTACACAAAAAGAAGAGGATGAAAAAAAGAGAGGAGGAGGAGGAGGAGGAGGAGGAGGAGGTAGAAGAAAAAGAAAGGACCATGAAGACAAAGAAGAGAAAGAAGACGAAGATGAACAGAAGAAGACGACACAGAAGAACAAGAAAAAGAACAAGAAGAAGAAAAAAATAAAAAATAAATAAAAAGAAGAACAAGAAGTAAAAATGGAAAAGAAAGAAAGAAAAAAAAGACACGTGACCTTAGCTTTACGGAGGAGAAAACTGGTCTTCCTTTCCATTTCCTCTTTGCAGTTCTTACCCGCTGCGTTTGTTGCTTTGATGAGTTTTTTTGTTTTGTTTTTTTATGGGGGGGGGTGATTTCCGAGATGAGGGGGGGAGGTAGAGAGAGAGGGAAAAGGAGGAAAATGAGGGAAGGTGAGGGGTATTTGAGGGATGGGTGGAAAGAAGGAGGGAGGAAGGGAAGGAGGAAGGAAGGGAGAGAGAGAGAGAGAGAGAGAGAGAGAGAGAGAGAGAGAGAGAGAGAGAGAGAGAGAGAGAGAGAGAGAGAGAGAGAGAGAGAGAGAGAGAGAGAGAGATAGAAAGATATATAGATAGGTAGATAGATAGAGAGATAGAAAAAGGGAGAGAGAAATAAAAAGATAGATAGAGAGGGAGGCATTTTGTAACAATCCAAATAGAAAAAACTGCAATAGTAGCATGACCCTAAACCACGGTTCCACGATAAAATTCCGGTTTCGTTATAACTGCATTACAACACCAATCACTCAGCACGTGACCTGACCAGTATTCTCACTCTGTAACATCAATTCAGCAAAATCTGACCTAATACGAAATACTTGATTATTTCGAACTTTATTTCACTGTTCGTTTGTTTATGAACGCATATTAAAACAGAGAACAGATTCATTTGATCAATCAATTTATTTATGTTTTCCTTTGTAATATAATTTCATCACATACATGACTCTCCGAGATTTCTTAAACAATAATCCATCAACCTCAATTCATCTCTTAACTCTCCTTACTTCAAAACAAGTCTTACTCATGTCTAAGTCATCAAATATTCAAGTAATTCCTTGTGTTGGTTGAGTTTACCATTTTATGGCGATGATATGTGGCCCTCATATACATGGCAGGAATATGTTGTGGCCAAAACAAGTATGGTGGCAGGTATGTTGTCGAAGAGATAGTATCAATATGGTTTATGACATCGGTTAGGAGAGTCATTGAAAGAAAGGATATTTTCAGGTGAATTATAAACTGTATTGTGTCACTATACAGGGATGAAGAACTTGTTAATGAGGAAAACAATAATACCAATAGAATAAGTGAAACAATAACAAAGTATAGAACACAATGAAACTAATTACTCTTCATGTTTGCCCGTCTAATGACTACATTATTCTCCATTTCGAAATATCTTTCAAAACATCCACTTGACTTGCAAGCAGTACGCTCTCAACATCATGCCCCCCCCCCCACACACACACACACACCGGCCCCCATCTGTTCCTTCGTTTAATCAGCACATTCCATAATATCTCCACTTCTAGCATAACAACATACATTGCTACTACCCCTTCCTCCTCCTCTTCCCCCTCCCTTACCCCCGACTCTCTCCTTCTCTCCTTCAACCCTATCCTTAGCCCCCAACTCCCCCCTTCTCTCCTCCACCCCTACCCTTGCCTCCTGATTCCCTTCCTCTCTCCTCCACCCTCACCCTTACCCCCGACTCCCTCCTTCTCTCCTCCAGATTCCCTTCCTCTCTCCTCCACCCTCACCCTTACCCCCGACTCCCTCCTTCTCTCCTTCTCCCTCACCCTTACCCCTCGTCTCCCTTCCTCTATCCTCCGACCCCACCCATACCTCTTGTCTCCCTCCCTCTCCTCTCCCCTGCCCCTTGCTCCTTGCTCCTCCCCGCTCCATTCTCACCCCCTCATCCCCCACCCCCACCCCCAATTCCGACGAAGGCAGCCGTACATGCACTAATGAGCAAAGATGTTCATGCTCCACGAGCTACGAATTCTCCGGCCGACATGAGAGAGATCCAGCAAGTTGCATCATTACCGCCGGCTCGTCTAGGACATGTCTTGACCTGCTTCCTTCGGCAGCCGTTGCATCCTATACCTCCTCCTCCTCCTCCCCCTCTCTTACCCCCCTCTCCTTTCACCCTTCCTCCTTCGCTCTCTCCCCTCCTGGACTTATCCTCCTTTCCCTCTTCTTCTTCCCCCTCGAGGACGCGCATTCTCTTCCCCTCCTTCCTTCGAGGACGCAACCCTTTTCCCCTCGTCTTTATCTCCCTCTACAAGGACATCCTCCTTGCCCTTCCCCTCGAAGAACAATCCTTCTCTCCTTGCCTTCTAGAGGCGCTTCTCCCCCCCCCCCCTCGTCCTCTGCTCCCCCCGTCCTCTTCCCTCTTCTCCTTCTTCCTCACCTTTCCCTTCTCCCCTCTCTCTTTCCTCCTCCTTCCTCTCCCCCATTCTCCCCTTTCCCCCGTCCTCTCCTCCCCCTATTCCCATTCTCCCTCTTCTCCCCTCTCCTTCTCCTTTTCCTCTTCTCCCTCTCCCTCTCCTTTCCCTTCTCCCCTCTCCCTTACCAACCCCTTCTTCTCCTCCCCACGGCTTCTCCCCCTCCTTCTCCCCTTTCCCCCGCCCTCTCCTCCTCCCTTTCCCCTTCTCCCTTCGGCTTCTCCCCCTCTCTCTCTTCCCCTCGCTCGCCAGAACCACCATCAACACGGGACCAACACCATAAACAAAACCCATCCATTATACATTTAGATCTTGGCAAAAAGCTTTTGTCACTACCTGTTCCCCCAACCTGCTTGAAGGTGAGTTTACGAGGGAAGGGAGAGAGAGAAAGAGAAAAAGAGAAGAGGAGAAAGAGAGAAAGAGATAAAAGGAGAGCGAAAGAAAAAATAAAACAAGGTGGAGGAGGAGGAGGAGGAAGAGGAGGAAAGAGCAAGAAGAAGGAGGAGGAGGAGGAGGAAAAAATATAATAAATCCATGGCCCATTAATAATACATTTTCATGGAAGAGGAGGGAGAAAGTGATAGGAGAAGGAAGTGGAGTAGAATTATGAAAAAAAGAGGAGGAGGACGAGGAAGAAGAGGAGGAAAAAGAAGAGGAAGAGGACGAGGTGGAGGCGGAGGAAGGAAGAAGGAGGAGGAAGAAGATGAAAAAGAAGAAGATAAAAAAGAGGAATAGCAGGACTAGGAAGAGATGAAAGAATAAGAAGAGATAGAAGAAGAAAGAGAAGCCGAAGGCGAAGAAGAGGAGGAGGAATAGGAGAGCGGGTGGGGGTGGTGTGGGAGGTGGCGTGGAGGGGGAGGGGGGAGAGGAAAGGCGCGTATATCGGCCCACAAACAAGGTGTTTCTCCTCCATTCGGCGTGTCGCCCCTCGCCATAACACCCGAGGATATACACCCGCCATAATTCCTTAGACGCTGCAGTTATTTAGGCTTAACTAAACTAAACTACAGCGAGTTACGTCGGCGTCTCTGCCTACCACTTGGAGGCCGAGGGGGGGGGGGGGTACAGTCCGGTTAAGCGAGATACTCAAGGAATGGTTATTTCTAATCTTTTTTTTGTTTCTATTTTTTTATCTGCCTCTTTTTCTTTTAGTTTTATCGGTTTAAAGACTAAATCAAAACGTTGATTTTTTCTATCATTTTCTCCCCTTATGAGTTTAATTGCAATTAATAAAAACGTAGGTGAATAAGGTTCAATTCCCTCAATCCAAAAGGTTCAATATGTTCTCTCTGACCGAGTTAGCTACATTTCGAAGCTAGCTCTGTACTTACACCTTCATGGAGGTTCGATAGATAGCAAATTGCATGAACTCATCCTAATCTCACGTAGTTTAGTGATGAAAATGATGATGATGATGATGATTAATGATGATGATGATGATGATGATAATGATGATAATGATAAATGATAATGATGATGATGGTGATGATGATAATGATGATAAATGATTAATGATAATGATGATGACGATGACGATGATGATGATGATGATGATGATGATGATGGTGATGATGATTATTACTACTACTAGTAATAATAATAATGTGATAATGATAATAATAACAAAAATTATGATACTAATAATCATCATTACCATAATAATAATGACAATAATAACATAATAACATTAAAAGATAATGACAATGATAATGACAATAATAATAATAGCAATAATCATCATCTTCTATCTCTCTATCCATCTACCATTTCCAAATAAAGAAATAAAGAAAAAGAGACGAAAACAAAGACATGATAAAGAAAGAAAAGAAAAAAAAAAACTTTCAACTAGAACCATTATCATATTTCAGAAAATATACGAGCCATTTCTTTCTTTAAAAATAGCTAAAAAAATAATCCAGCTTCCATTACATAAACTTTAAGAAAATCTATATCCCCGACGCGCCCTTCCTTTTAATGATTTACAAATCAGATTGATGGAAATACAGAACATAAAGCCAGATTATAACAATCAGGCCCGCGGGGTTGTAACAAAGGGTATTTGTGGGTTCTCTTTACAAACACACACACATGGAAATGTATATGTATATGTGTATAACATATTATATATATATATATATATATATATATATATATGTACATATATATAATATATATATATATATATATATATATATATATATATATATACATATATGTATACATATATATGTATATATATATATATATATATATATATATATATATATATATATATATATATGTATATATATACATATATGTATATATATGTATATATATATATATATATATATATATACATATATGTATACACACACACACACACACACACACACACACACACACACACACATATATATATATATATATATATATATATATATATATATATATATATATATATATATATTTATATATATATATATATATATATATATATATATTTATATATATTTATATATATATATACATATATATATATATATATATATATATACATATATATATATATGTATATATGTATATATATATATATATATATATATATATATATATATATATATATATATATATATATATATATATATATATATATATATATATATATATATATATATATATATATATATATATATATATATATATGTATATGTATATACATATATGTACATATGTATAAAGGAAGGTTTCTAACATCCCTGACATCATCCGCCCATTTGACGTCTATTCCAAGCACATTTCCCCCACCAACCCAACCCAAAAATATGACTAATTCCCTCCCCATTTTTCCCATTCCCGTTCCCTTATTTACTTAATATCTTGCAATCAGTAAGCGGCAACAGCGTCCGAGATCACAATCTCTCCTTTAAAAGCAAAAGACGTTCGAATAATCTCGCTGTTTTTTTCTCTGTTATTTCCTAATTCGAGGCTGCCAGGTTCTCTTTTTATGAAGCCATATTGTGTTATTTTTTTTATAATTCAGTTGTTTTTTTTTTCATTTGGAAAAGTCTTTAATCTTGACATAAAGTAATTTGGCCCGAGTCTCGTTTTTTTTTTTTTCTTTGTCTGTTTTTTTACCTCTCTCTTCCTCCCTCTCCCTCTCTCTCTCTCTCTCTCTCTCCCTCTCTCAATCGCTCTCCTTCCCTCCCTCCCTCCCTCCCTCTCTCTCCCTCTCTCCCTCCCTCTCTCTCCATCTATATCCCCTCCCTTCTCTCTCTCACTCTTTCTCTTTCTCTCTCTCTTTTTCATTCTCTCTTGTAGTTTATGACTGCACTCTTGAAAGTTGATATGCTTCTATGTTCGGTACAAAGAGGAAGAGGCATAGAAAAAAAAGAGGAAGAGAGGAGATGGAGGAGGAGAGGAGGGAGGAGGAGGAAGAGGAGGAAATTGAGTAAGAGGAGAAGAAATAGAAGGAGGAGGAGAAGAAGGAGAGAAATAATAATAATAGTAACAATAATAATGATAAGAAGCAGGATAGAAAGAAGAAGCAGGAGGGTGAGCAGAAGAAGAAGAAAAAAAAGAGGAGGAAAAGCAGGAGAAGGAGGAGAAGGAGGAGGAGGAGGAAGAGCAGAAAAACAGTAGGAAAAAAAAGAAAAAAAGAAAAAAAGAAAATAAGGAAATATAAGCGAAACAGGAAGAAGTAAAACTAAAAGCAAAAAAAGGAAGGGCAGAAAAACCGAGGAAGACTCCTTCGGGGATAAAGCCAAAGCACAGTCACTCAGAAGAGCCTTCGTTGCAAGCAAGCATCCGCATCAATGCAGTGTTATGAAGAGGCATCAAAATTTCATGGGGTTTTGCGGGGGTTCTGGCCTCTATGGGGAGTGGTCGTGGGGGGATAATGGCCAGGGTGATGAAGGTGGTGATGGTGGTGATGATGATGAAGGTGGAGTTGGTGGTGATTATGGTGGTGATGGTGATGATAATGATAATGAGGATGATGAAAGTGGTGGTGGTGATGGTGATGAAGGTGGAGTTGGTGATGATTGTAGTGGTGATGGTGATGATATGATGATGATGAAGGTGGTGGAGGTGATTGTGATGATAATGATGATGAAAGTGGTGGTGGTGATGGTGATTGTGGTGATGATGATAAAGGTGATGGTGGTGATTGTGATGATTATGATGATGATTATAACGATAATGCTAATGATCCTAATAGTAATAACAACAATAAAACCATCATCATCGCCACCAACATAACAACCATAATGAACACCCCCCACCAAAACCAATCACAAATGACGTCATTCCTCATAACCTCATAACCATCACGACCTTTTTTTAAAAACCATCACAAACGCATTTCATTCCATCATCTCGATTCCATACTCCGCCAAATATAAAACCCAATTAGCACAGGAAAGAAAGAAAAATTATCATGCAAACACAAACGCCATTAAGTCCTATTCCTCTCTCTCTCTCTCTCTTTTCTCGCTTTTTGTTTCCCACCCATTAGGGCACATACACCCCCCCCCCCCCCCCGCCATCTCACTCACATGCGAGGGAATGAAGAAAAGGAAAAGAGTAATTTCAAAGACATAAAGTCGGGCGATAGAAAGGGGGGAAGGTAGGAGGGAGGGAAGGTGAGTGGGAAGGTGGGAAGGAATTAAGGAAAGAGGGAAAGCGGGAAAGAGAGAGGGCGAGGGCGAGGGCGAGGGAGAGGGCGAGGGAGAGGGAGGGAGGGAGGGAGGGAGGGAGGGAGGGAGAGAGAGAGAGCAGAGGTGAAGAGAGACGAAAATTAGAAAATAAATAATAGAAGATATAAGAAATAAAGAAAAGAAAAAAAACGGCCATCGAAAGAAAAAATACTGGATTAAAAAACTCCCTTAGAATGCCTTCTCCCTTTGTAGACGGAGGTGTCAAAGGTCCCATTACCTTCCATCCTTTCCCTTAATCTCCTTTCACTACACGTTCTCAATTTCCCTTCCCTTTCGTTTTTCCCTTTCGCCTCATGTGGTTTCCGGCTTCCTGTCTTGGAGATCAATTTGCGCTTATCACATCATCATAAAACCAACGATATATATATTATTTTTTCTATTATTATTATAGTGTTATTGAATGATTTGCAATTTGGAATCACTTTGTGGTGAAAGCTTTATTCTCTTTTTGTATCGTTTTCTCGTTTTCTTTCTTTCTTTCTCTGTCTGTTTGACTGACCGTCTGTCTGTCTGTCTGTTTGTCTGTCTATCTGTCTTTGTTTCTTCTCTATTTGGAGATTGAATTTGG
>BOPN01002120.1:166350-171350 GCA_017312705.2 Penaeus japonicus
TGGTGGTGATTGTGATGATTATGATGATGATTATAACGATAATGCTAATGATCCTAATAGTAATAACAACAATAAAACCATCATCATCGCCACCAACATAACAACCATAATGAACACCCCCACCAAACCAATCACAAATGACGTCATTCCTCATAACCTCATAACCATCACGACCTTTTTTTAAAAACCATCACAAACGCATTTCATTCCAATTATCTCTGATTCCATACCCGCCAAATATAAAACCCACTAGCACAGTGAAAGAAAGAAAAATTATCATGCAAACACAAACGCCATTAAGTCCTATTCTCTCTTTTTCGCTTTTTTGTTTCCCACCCATTAGGCACATACCGCCATCTCACTCACATGCGAGTGGGAATGAAGAAAAGGGAAAGAGTAATTTCAAAGACATAAAGTCGGGCGATAGAAAGGGGGAAGGTGAGGGAGGGAAGGTGAGTGGGAAGGTGGGAAGGAATTAAGGAAAGAGGGAAAGCGGGAAAGAGAGAGGGCGAGGGCGAGGGCGAGGGAGAGGGAGGGAGGGAGGGAGGGAGGGAGGGAGAGAGAGAGAGAGAGAGAGAGAGAGAGAGAGAGAGAGAGAGAGAGAGAGAGAGAGAGAGAGAGAGAGAGAGAGAGAGAGAGAGAGAGAGAGAGAGAGAGAGAGCAGAGGTGAAGAGAGACGAAAATTAGAAAATAAATAATAGAAGATATAAGAAATAAAGAAAAGAAAAAAAACGGCCATCGAAAGAAAAAAATACTGATTAAAAAACTCCCTTAGAATGCCTTCTCCCTTTGTAGACGGAGGTGTCAAAGGTCCCATTACCTTCCATCCTTTCCCTAAATCTCCTTTCACTACACGTTCTCACTCCCTTCCCTTTCGTTTTTCCCCCTTCGCCTCATGTGGTTTCCGGCTTCCTGTCTTGGAGATCAATTTGCGCTTATCACATCATCATAAAACCAACGATATATATATTATTTTTTCTATTATTATTATAGTGTTATTGAATGATTTGCAATTTGGAATCAATTTTTGTGGTGAAAGCTTTATTCTCTTTTTGTATCGTTTTCTCGTTTTCTTTCTTTCTTTCTCTGTCTGTTTGACTGACCGTCTGTCTGTCTGTCTGTTTGTCTGTCTATCTGTCTTTGTTTCTTCTCTATTTGGAGATTGAATTTGGAAGTCATCCCATCAGCACGTAAACAACTCATTTAAAGTTTCTTCATTTATATTTTTGGATTAACAACATCCTCTCTTGCTCTCTCTCCTGCCCTCCTTCTCCCCTATCCTCTACCTCTCCTCCCTCTACCTCACTCCTTTGCCTCTCGCTATCTCCCTCTTGTACTCTCCATCACCAATATACTTCCCTAATTATCCAGTTACTATTTCTACCAACCTTCCGTAACAACATGGTGTAACATTTAGTCCTCTAATTATCCCAAAGTCCTTCACCCCCCTCCCCCCAACTCATATTATTCATCCTTCCCTACACCATACCTATTAACACTCTAAAATCCTATCCCCTCACTATCTCCACCATCCTTCCCTACACCATACCTATTAACACACTCAAAAATCCTATCTCCTCACTATCCTCAGCATCTCTCCTCCCACTCCTCCTCTTCACCACCATCCATCCTGCCGGCCATTCCTCCTGTCAGCATCCTCCCCCCCCTCCCTCCCCCCACCCTTCCCCCAACGGATTCCCTCGTGCCTTGCCTCTTCAAGCAGCGGAGATATGCAAGCAAAAATGTCCTAATTACCGTCTCTCACACGTCTTCGCATCGCCCTCTGCTTTCCATCTTCTGTGTTTTTTTCTTTTCTTTCCTCTCTCTCTTTTTTTTCTCTTTCGCCTCTTCTCTATCCCTCTTTCTCTCTCCTTTGCTCTTTCTTTCTCTATCTCTTACTCTTTCTTTTTTTTCTCTCTCTCTTACTCTTTCTTTCTCTCTTTCTCTTTTTTTCTCTTTTTTTTTTTTTCTCTCTCTCTTTCTTTTTTTCTCTCTCTCTCTATCTCTCTAATTTTATACAATAACTTTAAATATTAATTTATACCATTATCAGTCTATAGCCTCTCTTTATCAAATACGTTTCCAGGAAATTGCATCCGGATACTACTTATAAAACATATTCCGATTAGAGTTTTCCCATTTCTTTTTATAAATCTAGACGATAATTTATCAGAATCTCACGAAAACGTCACATACTTTAAGGGGGAACGGTAAGAAAAAATTACAGCTAGACCATTTCTCACGTCGCGATAAATTTCCTAAGTCAGATGATCACGTCTTTTCATTCGCTCGGCGTCGGCCAAAGACAATGGAATTTTGCACAGTATCTTTTCCTGCAAAAATGCACGCACAAACTCAGACACAAAAGCGTCTGCAAATAAATACACACGCGTACACAAGCACACACACACACACCCACACGTACACGCACATGCGCACACACAGACAGACACACATACGCAAGCACACACACATGCGCACACACACACACACACACACACACACACACACACACACACACACACACACACACACACACACACACACACACACACACACACACACACACACACACACACAACCGTAACAACAACTTTCACAAACACACGCAAGCACAAACATCCACTTCATCTTTAGCTCTTCTACTTGGCTCTCCTTATTCCAGTGCCACTCATCTTTTACATCACCTTGTCTCTTGTTTATCTTTATTTCGTTACCTTTTGCATCTTCATTTAGATTTTTTTATGCTTTTGATTAATCTTTACCCTGGATATCTCCTTCTCATCTCCGTCTCCATATTTTGTTTTCATTTTTATCTTTCTCTCTGTCTCTGTCTGTGTTTCTGTATAGCCCGCCGCTTCTTCTTTCTCTCTCTCTCTCTCTCTCTCTCTCTGTCTATCTGTCTCTCTGCCTGCTTGTCTGTCTGTCTGCCTCTCTCTACCTCTCTCCATCCCCTTTCCTTTCATCCCAACCCCCTCTTCCATATCCTTTACCACCATCTCCCTTCTAAATTCCCACCTTCATCCAGGCCTCCTCCCCTCCCTCCTCTTCACCGGTCCCCCCCCCCCGAGGCACGATGGGTACTGAGAGAGAGGAGAGAGAGAGAGAGAGAGAGAGAGAGAGAGAGAGAGAGAGAGAGAGAGAGAGAGAGAGAGAGAGAGAGAGAGAGACAGAGAGAGAGAGAGAGAGGGTTTAAAGTACTTAACATGACGTCTCATCTAACATACGTTTAAAAAGAGTTAACGTCCCCATTTTTAACAAAACTTTCTCATTATCTCGTCAAGAAGTCGGCCGGTCGGTCCGCTCCCCTATACTCTCCCTCCTTCTTCCTCTTCTTTTCTTCCTTCCCTCTTTTTCATCCCCTCACGTCTCTCTCTTCAACAGTGGGTAGCCCCTTCCCCTTCCTTCCTCATCCTTCTCTCTCTCTTTCGACTAGTTCCTTCCTCTGCAAACTCTTCCACCTTTTCCTCCTACTCCATTTCCCCTCTTCCTCTTTTCTTTTCCCCCTGTTCCTCCTCCTCTTTCTCCATCTCTCTCCCCCTGTTCTTCCACCTCTTCCCCTTCTTCCTCCTCCCCCCACTCTTCCACCTCCCCCCTTCCTCCTCTTCCTCTCTTTCTCCTCATTTTCCTCTTTCCTTCCTCCTTCTCCTCATCCTCCTTTTCTTCCTCTTCCTCGTCCCCTCTTCCTCGTCCCCTCTTCCTCCTCCTTTTCCACTCTTATTTTTCCTCCTACCTCCTCCTCCCCCTCTTCTTCCTCCTCTTTCCCTCTACCTCTTCCCCTTTTCCTCCTCCTCTTCCCCTCTCCCTCCTCCTCTTCCTGTGACGGAGAGAGTCCTTAGCTTAGATTCCTTCTCCACACCTATGAATAAAATAGACGGGGGAATTTCGACTTAGATCAGTGGGTCTTTATTCGAAGAAAAGATGGTTCCTTTGGGTAAATGAAGAGGTTTTGAGTTGGAAAAAATTGCGAATTTAAAATGTTAAGATGAAGTATAAGAAAATGTATATGGAAAATGGAAAATTATTGAGAGATTACACGGTACGTAAGTCATTTCAACACATTAAACGAATGGAAATCTATAATAAATCTGCAATAAAGTAAAACTCGCAACACAAGAGAGAGAGAGAGAGAGAGATAGATAAAGAAGGAAGATCATGCAACATCCTTTAACAAGAGCACGTGATCAGCTGAAGTCCCATGAGAGTTCCATGACGACTTCAGCCCCTCACCTCACCTCGCCACCTGATGCTAATCCCCCTGACGCAATAACAACGAAAATCCATTTGGCCCAAAATCACACATGTAGTTCCAAGCCCCAACTCGTTAAAGCTGAGGAGTGGCCTCATAACATATGTAAGTTGTGTCAAAGAGCTGACTAACTTTCCTCAAAAGGCTCTTTGAATTTCTCTTGAAGATTGGAATTAAGTTGACTAAAACCTCGAGTAAACTTATGCAAGAATTCCACCCGGGTAAAACTTGATAAAACTCCTTTGCTCGAACTCGGAAAAGAAGAGAAACCTCACATCCTCTGAACCCCCGAGTCGTCCTCCACAGCGGGATGAGGCTGAGGTACGGCGTCTCCTTTCGCTGTCTGTCTGTCTGTCTTGTCTGTCTAGACTGTCTGCTTGAATGGTTTTCTGGTTATTTGCTCTCTCTCTATACTCTCTCCTCTCCTCTACACACTCGTGTAGTGTGTGTGTGCGTGCGTGTGCGTTCCGACACTCTCAATATTTTGTGATGTAACCACTTGTCTCCGTAAACTTGTCAAAGTCAAAGTCTCTTTCTCTCTTGCTCCAGCCTTCGCTCTCTCTCTCTCTTTCTCCATCCTTTCCCCCCTCTCTCTCTCTTTCTCCATCCTTTCCCCCCTCTCTCTCTTTCTCCACCCTTTCCCCTCTCTCTCTCTCTTTCTCCATCCTTTCCCCTCTCTCTCTCTCTTTCTCCATCCTTTCCCTCCCCTCTCTCTCTTTCTCCATCCTTCCCCCTCTCTCTCTTTCTCCAT
>BOPN01002120.1:176350-181350 GCA_017312705.2 Penaeus japonicus
GGTCTTCACAAGCCTCCTAACAAGACAAAAATATGACGCACATAGTTTTTGAAATATTTGCATTAAAGCTCGTGGGCGTACAGAGAGGGAGATATTGTAAAACTTTCGCTAAAAGATAATTCGCGGGATATTGGGCCGACGTTATCAAAACTTAGGAGGATAAGGTGCGGTAAAGTGCGACGTTTAAAGTGTTGAGTAACAATTTGCGTCGAGATCATTCGTGGCCCAAGATTTCCTTCTTTCCTTCTCCTCTTCCTTCTTAAACTCTCTCTCTCTCTCTCTCTCTCTCTCTCTCTCTCTCCCTCCCTCTCTTCCTCTCTCCCTGCCTCTCTTTCTGTCCCTCTCTCTCTTTTTCTCTCCCTCCCTCCCTCTGTCGCTCTCTCTCTCTCTTTCTCTCCCTTTCTTTCTCTCCCTCTCCCTCTCCCTCTCCCTCGCCCTCTCTTTCTCTCTCTCCCTCTCTCCCTCGCCCTCTCTTTCTCTCTCTAACTCTCCCCTCCCTCCCTTCCTTCCCTCCCTCTCCCCTCTCTCTTTTATATTAAACGAAAATTACCGCGGTAAGTCATTAGTTATTCATGTCATCAGGTATTCTGGGGTGATGACTTACACCTGCTCGCCGCCATCGGAGCGTAAAGTGGCGTCTCCTTGGTCTGATTGCGAGACTTTCGAGCTTCTTCTCGCTCTGAAAAAAAATATATATATGATTAAGTTTCTTCTTAAAAAATTAGAATCGAGATTGGTCGCGAGTCGAGCAATGTCTTCCCTCCGGTCGGGTGATTATCTTTCGTAGCTTGTCGGTGTATATCACATGGGAAGAAGGGTTGGGGTGGATATTTGTGTTAGGGGTTTTCTTTGAGAGTAGATAAAACTTGAATATACACGGACATCACAGTCACAAAGCACAACACACAAAAACACAAAAACACCCAAACACACACCAACTCCCAACACAAACACAAAGACAACACAACACACACACAAAAAACAAAAAAAAAAACGCACAAACACGCAACACAAAGACAACACAACACACACAAAAAACAAACAAAAAAACGCACAAACACACAACACAAACAAAAAGACAACACAACACACACACACACACACAAAAACGCACAAACACGCAACACAAACACAAAGACAACACACACACAAAAAAAACAACAACGCACAAACACGCAACACAAACACAAAGACAACACACACACACACACACGCACACACACACACACACATAGCAGCCACAGGAAAGGAAGAGAAAGCCCATCCACACTGAACGCGCAATTCAAAAGCAAAGCCCCCAACAAAGCGTACCTTCTCGACAACGAACTGCATTTTATACAATATCCTAATTAATTAATATGCATATACGTATAACCTTTTTTTCTTTCCTTTTTTTTATTAATAATACTCTTGACATGTTCGCGAACAGTTCAATTACCCGAAATAATAAAGTAGACGCTCTCGACGGAGCAAAATACTGAAATAATCACGAGATTAAGATTATCGTAATTATCCAGATCGTCCGGACTCAGACTAGGAAATAATGAATGCGATCGAATGCTATGATAGAGACGTATCAAAGACCTGGGATTTTAAGTCTTCCTTTATTCATCGGCCCATCTGTCTCCCCCCCCTCCCCCACCCCCGCCTACCCTTTCCTATCGGGGAAAAAGGGAAAAAAAGGGGGAACGGACATCATATATAAGACGGATACATGTATGGAGGGGAAAAGAGGGTCACTTCCAGAAAGAGAAAAAGGAGGAAAAAAGAAAAAAGAAAAAAGAAATGAACAGTAAGAGACTGAAGGTTCCGGTGTCCTCGTTCAGAACATACACCTCCTCCCCCTCCCCCCTCCATTCCCCCCCCCCCCCCCCTCCCACTCCACACATGGCGTGACCAACCGACCGTCAGGCTCCGCTACCTCCCCTCCCCCCCCATACCCCCCTGTGTCCCTGGGCTGCATTCTCATTGAGGAATTTTAGCCGCAGGCCACGTCTTTGGGGCTGATATTATCAAGATTCTTGTCCTAATCGGCCTTTCTATCTTTTCTCATGCTCTCTCTCTCTCTCTCTCTCTCTCTCTCTCTCTCTCTCTCTCTTTGGCTATTTTCGTTCCTTTCATGATCTTATCAATATTGTTACTGCTGTTATTCTACTTCTCCCTCTCTCTCTCTTTTTTTTATTTTTTATTCCCCCTCTCTTCCTTTCTTTCTGTCTCTGTCTAACGAGTGCAATACAAAACTCTTTCAAATTTGTCTGTTTTTAATTGCATTGTTCAGCGTCTCATGGTCGATGAACAAGAATTTTGTTTTCAAGGCTTTCGGTGCCCTTTATATATATATATATATATATATATATATATATATATATATATATATATATATATATATATATATATATATATATATATATATATATATATATATATATATATACATATATACATATATATATTTTTTTCTTTCTTCTTTTTCTTCTGCCTATTTCCCATTGTTCACATCAAAAACCTGCAGTTATCTTTTCATATGTGTTCTTCTCTGATCCTCTCTAATCTTGTCGTAATCCATTCTTCTTGTTCGTCACTATTTCTCGTTTTCTATTTGAAGAAGAAGGAAAAAAGGCTCTTCGAATGACCTTGTTTTGACCGTTTCTTTTCCAAAACTCGAAATATCTGTCTTCCTTTCATCCTTTTTTTTCTTCCATTTCCAATCTTTATTATCTTGTCTAAACCCCTCCTCCTCGTAATTCTTTTCGAAGATTTAAAATCTCGATCCAGTTTAGATATATATTGTTTTTCTCTCTTCTTCGCCGCATCACTTTTCCATTTTTTTTTTAGTCTCCAGAAAACTTTTCTTTCCGTTTTGGTTCTTTCTTTTTTTTTATCCCATCATCATCGAGTGAGTCTTTCACTTACTTCCTTCATCCTCCATCCTTCCCCCCATCGCCCCCATCTTCGTCCTCCATCTTCCCCCCCCCCCCCTCACTTTCATTCTCTATCCTTTCCTATCTCCTATCTTCGCTCTCCAATCTTCAATCCCACTGCACTGCACCCAACCTCAATTTCCTTCATCCTCTTCCACTTCGATGTATTTGCCTCCATCCTTCTCCCCTTCCTCCTTTCTCTCTATCCTCCTCCCCTCCTCCTTTCCCTCTGTTCTCCCCCACATCCTTTCCCTCCATCCTTCGCCTCTTCCTTTTCCTTCATCCTTTCTTCCCTCTAACCTGCCCCCTCCTCCTTTCTCTCCCTCTATCCTCCCGCTTCTCCTTTCCATCCATCCTCCTCCTCTCCTTCAATCTTCCCACCTCCTCTTCCTCTCCTTCCACCCTCCTCCCCTTCTCCTCCTTTCCCTCCATCCTCCTCCCCTTCTCCTCCTTTCCCTCCATCCTGCCCCTCCTCCTCCTTTCCCTCCATCCTCCTCCTCTCCTCTTCTTTTCCCTTATCCTCCCCTCTCCTTCTCCTTACCCTCCATCCATCTCCCTCCTCCTCCTCCTCTTCACCTCTTTTCCCTCCCTCCTCCTCCTCTTCTTCTCCTTTCCCTCCCTCCTCCTCCTTACCCTCCCTGCTTCTCTCCCTCCATCCTCCCCTACCTCCCATCCTCCTTTTCCTCCATCCTCCCCCCTCCTCTTCCTGTCCTTCCATCCTCCTCCTCTTCTCCTCCTTTCCCTCCATCCTCCCCCTCCTCCTCCTTTCCCTCCATCCTCCTCCTCTCCTCTTCTTTTCCCCTATCCTCCCCTCTCCTCCTCCTTACCCTCCATCCTTCTCCCTCCTCCTCTTCACCTCCTTTCCTTCCCTCCTCCTCCTCTTCTCTTCTTTTCCCTCCATCCTCCCCCCTTCTTCTCCTTTCTCTCCATCCTCCCCCTCCTCCTCCTTACCCTCCATGCTTCTCCCCCCGTCCTCCTTTTCCTCCATCCTCCTCCTCTCCTCCTCCTTTCCCTCTATCCTCCCCTGCCTCTCATCCTCCTTTTCCTTCACCCCCCTCCCCCTCCCCCCGATCCCTACCCTTTTCATCCCCATCCTCCTTTTCCTTCACCCCCCCTCCCCCTGCCCCTGATCCCCATTCTCCTTTCCCTCCATCCTCCCCTACCTCCTACCTCCTTGTCCTTCACCCCCCTCCCCCTCCCCCTGATCCCTACCCTTTTCATCCCCATCCTCCTTTTCCTCCCCCCTCCCCCCCGATCCCTACCCTTTTCATCCCCAGCAGGTTGGTGACGATTGCAATTCGAGATGCTCTGCAAACACCGTCACTGATATTGAGAGCGTTTTGTAGCTTGCTGTTCGAAATACACATTTACGCTTCGGTTCTCTGGCTCTCTTGCTTCCCTTCTCCCTTCCCCCTTCTCTCTCTCTCTCTCTCTCTCTCTCTCTCTCTCTCTCTCTCTCTCTCTCTCTCTCTCTCTCTCTCTCTCTCTCTCTCTCTCTCTCTCTCTCTTTCCTTTCCTCTATCTCTCTCCCTCTCTCTGTTTCGCTTTCTCTCTCTCTTTCTCTCTATCTGCTTCGCTTTCCCACTTTCTTACCTTTCCTCTCTCTGTCTCTCTGCTTCGCTGTCTCTATGTCTATTCTTTCATCTCTTTTTTTCTATTTCTCTGTTTTTGTCTTCCATTCTGCTTCTTTGTTTCTTTTCTGACGTATTTCTCGTTCGATAAATAATCTCTTCCTCTTTCTCTTTGTCCTTATAAATTTATCTATTAATCTCTGTTTAGCCTCTTCCTCTCCCTCTCTCTCTCTCTCTCTCTCTCTCTCTCTCTCTCTCAATCTCTATCCCTGAGATCTCCTCTCTCTCCCTCTCTCTCTATCTCAATAAACTTGTCAAAGTCAAAGTTTCTCTCTCTCTCTCTCTCTCTCTCTCTCTCTCTCTCTCTCTCTCTCTCTCTCTCCGCCTTTTTCTCTCTCTCTCGCTCTTGCTCTCGTGCCCATCCCTTCCTCTCCCTCGCCAATAAACACCACTGCAAAGTCCACTCGGCAAAGCTTTGCACGATCTGCAACTTACAATTCTTGTCCTA
>BOPN01002120.1:188850-191350 GCA_017312705.2 Penaeus japonicus
GCAAGAGTGTGATGACGAACACCACAAGCTGTCACCATAAAAAATGATAGTGTGGTTAGAACAGCATATCAACGACGCAGCAGTATGGTGACTTTGTGATGACGATGATGCATAGAGACACAATAATGCCGACTTGATATAGCGCCGACTGACAATAATTAGTTAATTAACAAAGATGTCTAATTAATCAGTACAATTGATATTTGTTCGACCAATTCAGTCCCGTGTATTGTGTGAGATGTAACGAGAATTTTGATGATAATGGTGTTACTAATGATGATGACGATGATAATAATAATGTTAATCATCATCATATAATGAATGTCAACATTTATAATGATATGATAATAATGATAATGGCGGAGATGGTGATGATGATGAGAGGGATAATAACAATAAAAAATAATGATAGTAATAATGACGATAATAAAATAATAATGAGATAATCTAATGATTGATAATAATAATGATATGGATAATAATGACAAAAACAACAACGAAAAAATAACTGCAATCACAATAATGGGAACCGTTACGTGATGATGATTGTGATAATGATAACAACATAATAACAATTCAAACATCACTAGTAGCAGCAGTTGTAGTAGTCCTAATAACAAACACAATAACATTCACCAATAATTACCAACATATCACAAGAGTCACAAGCACAATCACCACCACAACACAATTACCACCACAGCACAATCGCCACCACAGCACAATCATCACCACAGCACAATAACCACCACAGCACAATTATCACCGCAGCCCAATCGTCATTACAGAACAATAACCACCACAAAACAATCATCACCACAACACAATCGCCACCACAGCACAATCACGACCACAGCACAATCACCACCACAGCACAATCACCACCACAGCTCAATCACCACCACAACACAATCACAACCATCATTATCACAAAATAAAATGGATAACACACACATAACATACCAGATACCAATACCACAGAATTCCTTCAAAAATAGAATCTTTTGTAGCCGAGTGGGAATTCCTTCAAAACTAGAATCTTTAGTAACCGAATGAAGTTGTTACGAAGCTGAAGTTGAGAGCCATGAGGGACTACTGACACATGACACTGACTGCATAACAGGGTCGAATAAAATCATGAGGTAGCCAGTGATGAGTGCTTGTGAAATGGGGGAGGGTGGCAGGGGGGGGGGGGTGAGGTGGATAGGTGATGAAAAGAATGCAGCTCTATTACTGCTCAACCAAAATGAAAATAGTGATGAACAAAAGGAAACTTTAGCCGTGAAAGGAGGAAAATTGTAACGGTAATTACGAGGAAACCATAGTGATGAAGTTCCTGTAACGAAGCGGAGGGAAGTCTTGTGATGAAGGGGGAGATATACCGAGCCGGAGCAACGTAATGATGAAAACGACAATAAAAAGGAGGCAAGGACGCCGTAGTGATGAGGGTAAGGGTCTGATGTGGTGGTGAGGTGTCGTGGCGAGGTGTGGTCGTGTCGCCGAGGTCAAGGTAGCCGGCAAGAAGCCAAGAATTATCATTACCCTCGCCTCCCCCTCCCCCCTCTCAACCCTCTCCCCATCCCCTCCCCCCTCTCATCCCTCTCCCCACCCCCCACCTTCCTCTTTCCAAACCCTCTGTCACATGCATGCATGGATGCACATGCTTGCACAACCCTCATCAATATGAATACCTCTGTAAGTTTGATTTCAAATATTCCTGCACATAATATAGATATAAGTGATAGAGATAGATATATAGATAGATAGATAGAGAGAGAGAAACAGATAGAGAGGGAGAGCCAGTATGAGGATATCACTATCAATAACAGCAATGATATCAATGACACTGATGGTTATAATTACAACGATACTAACAAAGGCAATAACAGTATCAGTAATAACCCATGACCGTGATGGTATGCATGGTATAAATAGCCACTGCTTCGTGTCTTATCGAGACTAATCTCTTGCTACTTGTCTCACGAATAATGAATCTCAAGAAAATAATTCTCAACCATAACTCAGACTGAAATCTGAAAACGATTCAAGGAAAAATAATATAAATAAAAAAGGCATATAGTTGCAAGCCTAAGAAACAATCTACTGGCCGTGTCCATGTAAGAAAGAAGTAAAAAAATCATGGTGCATGCTTGCAAATAGACTCAGCCTTGCGACCGCCCTGCAACAATATGTGAAGGTCATTTTGCAACTTTATTTATGTCAGGACCTAAGTGGTGGTTGTGGGGGAGGAGGGGGACATGGGGAGAGATAGGGGAGGGGGGGAGGAGAGGTAGGAGAAGGACACGGGGAGGCGGAGGAAGGGGACGAGAGAAACGGGGAGAAGGAGGAGAAAGAGAGAGAGGGAGAGAGAGGGGGGGGGGGGGCATGGGGAGAAGAAAAGGAGGAGGAGGGACCAAAGGGGATAGGAGAAAGACCAGGGGGAGCAGGAGGGAGGATATGGGGAGGAAAGGTTAGGAGACGGAGGGTTGAGGGGAGGGTG
>BOPN01002120.1:228850-231350 GCA_017312705.2 Penaeus japonicus
AGAGTATAAAATATAAACTCTACGAAAGCATACCTATATGTAAGACATCGTCAGAACATCAATACATGCGTCGCCATAAGCATACATTGCTAATGAAATAGCAACTTAGATCTTCAATTTCTTTACATAACACAATAGAGTGTTTTCTTCACTCAAACGAAACTATAGACACAAAATACAGGAAGATTTGCAAACGTCAAACCACCCCACACAGATTCCTCTCGCTCTGTTACTGTAATGTACGCACGAGTAAAATGGCTTCCCCGGAGTACCGAAACGACCCATTTTCCAACCTATTACCGCGGAATAAAAAAAAAAAAAAAAAAAAAAAAAAAAAAAGCTTAAACGGCCGCCCCTCAAGCCTGCCAAGTATCTCGTATTGCGCGGAGGATGCATGATACACTCGCCGCGCCGTCGTGGAAAATAAGCCGTCACTTCACATGCTTTATGACACGCACTCACGCCATGAGACAAATTACCTCATTACGATGCACACATGTTTAGTGCAAGGAGCTTCCCTCAAGATAAAAGCCCTTAATTCAAGCGTCTTATGGACTCTTAAGGGTGATAAGCGACAGATAATGACGACCACCGTATAAGGACGCCAATTTGCATAGAAACCAAAGGATGAAAATCATGAAAACCTCGATGTCTATCATGTTTACTTCAGTCTCAGCTCTGTTTCTATGTCATTCCCTTGAATCGATGATAAATTACATGTTATTATGGGGATAAACATTGATTAACATTGATTTATGTTTAACGACAATATTAATACAAGGCTTAAGTATCAATAAGGATCCCTTTTTCCTGTTCTCCTTCGAAATAATTTTCCTTTCTAAATAAACGTGAAATTTGCATGCGACTCACTATCTGCATATTTCACGGTCATGCACAAATTCTCTTAATGGCATGTGAACATTGAATATTCATTTATGAACTTATCTTTTATGACCTCGTGAACTGATCTTTTATTTCATTTCCGTGTTATCATTAACACTATAATTATCACCAGCATTATCATTATCATAATCATTCTCTCCATCCTTATTCTGACAATTTGACAATCTTTATACGTATGTATATATATTTTTTCTATATATCGGCTTTGTATTAAATCAACGTACTCACTTATACATTGTCTTCATGTCATTTTATAAATCAAAACACATCGATCGATCTATCTTTTCTGAAAATAAATGCAACTTAGTCACTCTAGCGTCTACGTTGTAGATTACCTTTGGCATTCAACATCTACAGAAAATATATATAACACAGAGGAAAAGTTAATGGGCGGAAACAAGCAAATGACAGATAAAAAAGTCGTAACTAGAGAAACCAATGAAAATAAAAGTAGAAAGAGAGAAAGGGAGAGAGAGAGAGAGAGAGAGAGAGAGAGAGAGAGAGAGAGAGAGAGAGAGAGAGAGAGAGAGAGAGAAATCTTCCCCTACAACAAATAAACAGAATAATAAAACACGAAACTGGCAACTCTGCCTAGAACACAACAAGGCCAATTTCTTCAGATTATTTCAACATTTTCTCGTACGTCTCGCTCCCTTGGCACTGCTGGCACTCTCCCCTCTGGCACTACCCTCTTTCCTCCTTGCCCTCCCCCCCATGGTGCTACCCTCTTTCCCCCTTGCACTCCCTCACTGCCCCTCGACACTGCCCTCATTCCCCCTAGCAGTATCCCCTCTCCCCCCTGGCACCCCTACCCCCTGGCACTGGCCCTATGGCGGCGGCTCCCTTCCCTTTGTAGGCCCTTTTATGGGGAAGGTTTATTTGTTTGTTTCTGTTTGTGTGAGAGATTATCAGGGAAAGGAGGGGGGGGGGGGGTGAGGGAAGTGTTTTAAGTGTATTGGTTTATTTTTGTTCTAAATTAATTTCCGGATGCGCGTGAGATTCCTTTCCTTAAATTCCTTTGTTTGTTTTATATATACATTACTATTAATAATTTAATCTATCACTATATTCATGTTTATATATTCATGATCCATTCATTCATGTAGAGTCCTTTACATATTCTATCTATTTACTATTATTTTTAGATGCATTGGATTGTCCGTATCAATTGTTCTAAATGAAACAAGAAAAAAAAATATATATAGGTCTATGCTTCCCTTGTCTATCCAGTCAACCGAATACGAACTGAAGGGAAGATCAAGGGGGGAGGGGAAGGGGAAGGGGAAGAGGGGGATGCAAGGATGGAGGGGAAAGTGGAGACGAAGGGAGGGGAGGGGTGTAGGGGAGCCTAAGGGAACAGGTAGCGTGAGGGACGAAAGGACAGGGGAAACAGAGGGTGAGGGACATCAGTAGGGGATAAGATGAGAGGTAGGGACGCGAGGGGAAAGGGGAATAAGGGAGAGGGAGAGGAGGATGGGAGACACCACTGTGGCTGTATATACGCTTTGTTTCGGAGATGGCACGAGAAGAGGCGAGTTTCCGAAGACTGGAACACGTCCACGCCTATGTATACAAATGAGATACACATGCACACCCA
>BOPN01002121.1:0-2500 GCA_017312705.2 Penaeus japonicus
TATATATATATATGTATATATACATATATGTGTACGTAAATATAGACGGAATACACTATAAACCCAAAGCAAATGAAATCATAATTATACAACCCACAACCAGCTCCTTCCAACCACCGACCACCGCTCGCCAGCTCGTTCCCTCAGACCGTCCAACTACGTTCTGGCCTCCTTCTCCGTTGTTCACTTTACAATGAAGAAGGTCGAACCATGAATGAATCTGGACCTGAGGGCTACGCAAATTGAACTGCCGTCTAGGATGTATGCCTTGCAAATCGAAAAGCCATAGTCAGTTGAGGAGACGAGCACAGGTCGACACCCAGTGAGCAGAAGCAGATTGTGTGTGTGTGTGTGTGTGTGTGTGTGTGTGTGTGTGTGTGTGTGTACTAATGGAAATAATGATAATCAATAGTAATGAATAGATCATAATATTAGGAGTAAGATTATGGTGATATTAATGATGTTCCTGATAAGAGAAATACGTATTGTTGAGAAAATTATTGAAATAATAAGACAATCAAAAAGATAAAGATAACTATAGTACTGAAGATAATGAGGATGATGATCATGATCATAATGATAATGATGAGAATTCTAATGGTTATAATCAATAATTGTTATGATGATGACATAACAATCACTGTAATGATGATGAGGATAATGATGGTGGTAATAATTTTAATAACAACTATAAGAATGAAATTGATGATGATGTCAAAAAATATGCTAATAATAATAAAGATATTCACATCAATAATAGTATTGATTATAGTAAAAATATTCACAAACGACAATGATAATATCTTGAAAATCATTACAACGACTTAAGTAATAAGAAAGACAATGCTAATGACAAGGAACAATAACAAAAAACATTAACAGAAACAGTATCACGGGAATAATGATATTTACTTTTATATCTGTTGAATTTACGAATAAGGTCAACCAATCATCGAAAGGAAGGAAATATCCACACAGTCTTATTGGTCAAGCATATTTTCTGACATTGAATACATATTGCAACATTATTTTGGGCAACATCTGATTCCGACCGCTTTCGTATCACACACCGCTTATGAAGAAGGAAATTACTTTGGATTCGACAAGCCAATAATCATAAACAACTTGTCTGGCGTCTGGAGCAAGAATCCAATATCGGTATTTTGGTTCTTTGCAATTTTAATTCAGTTATATTCGGAAATATATTACTTATATTGCACTATAATATTTCCAAAGTGCGCCATGATGGATAATACTTTTATATGTAGAGAGCTCTGTTATGCAATAGCTTTGGTGTGTTGGTTGTGTTGTCCATGCAATTTACGCAAAAGATGATGCACCATTTGGAGGAATGACGGGGTTTTGTTCATATCTGAATTATTTATATAGATGTCAAATTGTGAAGCAAGTAGAAAGTGTCACAATACATTTTTGATTTCGTGTTACATAAACACATATGCGGAGAGAAAATAGATAAAAGGGAACACACACTCTTTTTTTTTTTTTTTTCAATGGAACACCCTTCTACGCTGCACGTCGAAGAAAAAAAAAACATAACCTAGCTATTGCATGCAAAGTTCGGGTGAAATTCATCCTCTTGTACATCATCTTCGCTGCATTTCTTGTTGAAGATGACCCTGTGGAATCTTGGTAACCAAATCAAAGTTAAAAGTTAAGCATGAGTCATGGCCAAGGGATATCAGGGATTTAAGGATAAACGGTGTTTTAGCTCAGCATTTTCATCGTATGATTGACTCTATAAGGATAATGATAGTTGGTTGGGATAGTGACTTAGCTATAATATATATATATATATATATATATATATATATATATATATATATATATATATGTGTGTGTGTGTGTGTGTGTGTGTGTGTGTGTGTGTGTGTGTGTGTGTGTGTGTGTGTGTGTGTGTGTGTGTGTGTGTGTGTGTGTGTGTGTGTGTGTGTATGCATGTATGTATGTATGTATGTATGTATATATGTATATGTATATATAAATATATATATATATATATATATATATATATATATATATATATACATATATATATATATATATATATATATATATATATATATATATATATATATATATATATATATATATATATATATATATATATATATATATATAAAATAATTATATATATATACATATATGCATATATATGTATATATGTATATATATATGTATATATATATATATATATACATATATGTATAACTATAATATGTCTGAGGGTTACAGTTACGGGGCTCTGTTTGTTATTTCCAGGGGGAGGGACTATATTTAGCTTACGACTCCCATTTCACCACAGTGCACTGGCATACTAGAGGAATTTGATTAATTGCTCCATATCCTTAAGCTGTAACATGGCGGCCAGTTTAATGATGTTCATATATTTCTCGTTGTTTACCAGTATACACACACACACACACACACACACACACACACACACACACACACACACACACACACACACACACACACATAT
>BOPN01002121.1:12500-70000 GCA_017312705.2 Penaeus japonicus
GTTTTGTCTATTTCAATCCACATTAGTATTGATAATAAAGAATGAAAAGAAAAAAATGTAAGCACGTTCAAGCACTCTATATATATTTCCATTGTTGTTCACATCCATTTCTATAATTCAATGTGAAAAAGGCAATTGGCGCTCCTATCTGTTGCGAAACAGAAGCAAGACAAAAACGTTACTTGCACTTACTCCCTAACAATTTGAAGGTAAACACGAAGTCGACGGTTCAGCGTGCACCCATTATGTCATTTTGGCCACACTTCACTTATTGTTATGTGGTTATTGAAATGTAATGGTACAAACATAAGGAGTCACTCTCATTACCACTGTGAAATCGATTTAAACATTTAGTTAATGTGTTATTTGAAATAAGAATGGAAAGTTACTGCAGAAGTGGCGACAATGTTAAATATATATATATATATATATATATATATATATATATATATATATATATATATATATATGTGTGTGTGTGTGTGTGTGTGTGTGTGTGTGTGTGTGTGTGTGTGTATATATATATATATATATATGTGTGTGTGTGTGTGTGTGTGTGTGTGTGTGTGTGTGTGTGTGTGTGTGTGTGTGTGTGTGTGTATATATATATATATATATAATATATATATATATATATATATATATATATATATATATATATATAACCGGTTCTGACATCTATATTAATCAAACATATACAAAAATGACATAAATGCATATTCTTCGAATTTACAATACATATAGACATATAGAAGCTAACAAATAAAAAAAACATTGAACTATCTAGAAGTGATAAAACATCTCATTAAGATCTCGTTTTATTGCTTATCTTAAATGGATAGTTTACTGAATTTTGAATTTCCATTAGTATTTGAAATAGTTGAAACGTCAATAATAATGATGATGATATGATAACAATAATAATGATTATGATAACAATGATAATAATTATGATAACAATAATAATAATTATGATAACAATGATAATAATTATAATAATAATAATAATAATAATAGTAACATGTTGATGATGATGATAAAATCTAAAAACTGATTCGTCCCACACGACTGGAAACAAAGTGCAGTGATTGTTAACGTTTGTTATTTCCATCCCCATTTCAGAATATCATTAACTCCCCTTTCAATTGCCTAATCTATTCGTTATTCTCTAATCCTTTCTCATCTTCCAAAATTTCCAGTGGTCATTAAGCAAATATATTGTTGCCATTATTAACACCATCATCATTATTATTATCATCATTATTATCATTATCATCATCATCATTATCATCACCATCATCATCATTATTTGAAAGTGAGAATTCATCCTCCACCCACGGACTCATAGTTGATGGATATGAATTTATCCTAATTTATCCTATGGGAATGGATGATATATATTATATATTGTATATCATCCTATGGACCTATTTCATCTTTGCAATTTATTATTCGATGACGTCATAAGCCCAGAACAATAATTCATGATTACATTATACATTTTAATGAAGTCATCCGCGGTATCATCACTACCACTGTTTTATATTATTTGTAACATTATCATAATGACAATAACTGTTAATGACCAGGATAAGCTTCTGACCTCATCGCTGGTAATTCACTGCAAAATTGTGCTCGTGTTTAATGTTTTGAATATCATTAAGTTTATGCGAAAAGATTACGACTAATTGTAGTTTGAATTTCTTGATGTGTGATATTTTATGTCTTTGTGGCATATATGGCCTCACACATATTATGCATGCGTGCGGATGATACACAGAGCCGGCAGTATTATCTTAATATGTATATTACCGGAAATAGCATCTGTCAGTCTTTCGATTAGTGTGTATGAATTCAGGGTTTATATACGATGTTCCAGAGATCGACCGTACGTCATGGCATATATATATATATATATATATATATGTGTGTGTGTGTGTGTGTGTGTGTGTGTGTGTGTCTGCGGCCGTCGGTAATATCACAACCATTGCCACGCGCGAGTGTTAAGCGATTCTGAAAAGTTTTAATTGAATATATATATATATATATATATATATATATATAATATATTTATATACATATACATATATATATATATATATATATATATATATATATATATATATATATATATATATATACATTTTTTTTTCTTAACCTTGTTATTTATAGAATTACACAGAGGGGATATGTTAACATTTTTAAAGAAATCTTAGATTGAAACAACAACTGATTCAGGGAAGAAAATAGAAAATAACAGACTGTCTTTGTCAGTCAAACAATACTATCATGTGGAAAGCAAACGTCTCCTTGACTCGAATTCAAATGCAGGTACACTAAGTCGACTAAATACACAGACTAGAATTAGGAAAAGGTTATTTCATTAAGGACATTCAACCGGAATAGGAAAAGGAGAGAAGGAAGCAGGGAAGAGGGAGTAAAATAAAAGAGATTTAGGAAATCGGACTAAATCTGTAGTTTGTATTTTAATAACTAAACGTCACGACTGAACGCATTATTCGGATTAAAATTCTCCAATACATTCCTCCTACACTAAAAAGGAGTATTGAGATGATACCTGGAGTAGGCGTCTCAAACGTAATATCAGATGCTGATAATGAAGCCTCGTCTTAAATGATAATGTTGAATGTACTTAGCGGGAACCAGTTAATGCATCTGACAGGATTTTCTTTTTCTTTGTCTTGATTCATAAGTTGAGGTTTAACATTATCATGCCGTTCCTGTGATCTCTAAATAAGGCAAAACGATGAAATATGAAATCCATAATTCCAGTTATTGTCTGACGTTACCTAGGAGACAGGAAGATTAAATAATTAGGCACTACATGCTTGTCTGATATTCAGACTAAGCTTGATTGTCAACAAATACTGTTTGATGCTTAATTGTGTCTGAGGGTCACTCCCTTTGAATGCATTTACCGAAAACTCGATGTAAGGAAGTGACAATTAAATGTCCTTAGTGCCACGTCTGAAGCAGAATCAGTGGGGAACAATAAACAAACATACAAATAAACAACAACTAAACTGGTTTACTCTTTTAGTGTCTTAATTACGGCAAGCGAGCACTCATATTCTAACCAGACAGAGAGTACAAATCGTATTTTCTTGTCACCAATATCTGAAGAGATATGTATTTCAGCAAAGCTTTGTATATATATTTAAGATATGTATTTATATATTGATATTTTTTCTTATCATGATATGTCTACCATTCGAAAATATTCGTATTTTCCCTCATACTACTGTAAGAACGATATGGATTCCTTCTCTAATAACAGCACATACTCTTGGATCCAGCCAAGTCTTTCGCAGAATTCCAAAATTACTTACTCCTGCTCTTCTTCTGGAAACAAAATCAAAGTAGGGGCAAGACTCACCCCAGCCTTTTCGTTTTCACTTTTAATATCAACTGATCCACACGAGTAGGTTTGCGCTTGTGTAACATCTAACAATAGTCATTAGCTTAATAACCAGTGAAGGATATGGGAAGAGAGAAAGGGCGAGGGGAGATCAAGAGAAGATATGAGAGGATGTTGTCATACAACGTAAACGGAATATCAGAATTATTATAGAAATGTATTACAGTATAACGAATCAGAAAATTTATTTCTTCATGTCTTAAAGTAACATAACACCCGCCCACCAAGCAGCCAGTTAATCAGCCAGCCAGCCAGTTGAACAGACAGCCCATCCTTTAATCAGCAAGCCAGCCCGTCAGTTAATCAGCCAGTCCACCAGCCAGCCAGCCAGCCAGCCAGAGACGAAAATGAATTGTTTAAGGATCTGAGGTATTGCAATTATCAGGTATTCATCCTATAGCCCCCTCAGTGCCCCTGAATTCAGTCTGATGCATTTTTAAATTCACAACTCAAAAAGCATTTGTTTTCTCTGTTATTTTTTTCCTTATCATCCGGTCATTGTATCTCTCTCTCTCTCTTTCTCTAGTTCTTTCCTCTCTCTCTCTCTCTCTCCCTCTCTCACACACACACACACACACACACACACACACAGACACACACACACTTTTGTCCGTCTAAGAGGAACCTTTCACTTTCATATTACGAAGAACCACGTCCATTATTCTCGGACGTAATAACACAATTTATGGTATTGTTAGCCTTCTCTCTCAGTCCAATTCCTTTGCTTGAACATGGGATATAACCCGTAAATCCGGAGGTAAGCTTACCATGAAAGTTACCACATCTGTTTGCTCTGAACAAGTTTTTGCTCACACTAATCATAAATCAATGTCTCTCTGTCTGTCCCGCTCTCTCTATCTTTATCTCTCTCTCTCTCTTTCCAATTGATATGTTTGAAAATGGAACATGAACCTTGGATTCATCCTAAGATAAAAATCCCCTGAACGTTACCACAATAACTCACTCTGGACAGGTTCTGTTCTCACTAACACTGCCATAAATCTGCTGATTTTGTGGCGTCAGTCTCAACCCTATCCAGGTGTCGTATTCAGACCAAGCTGACGGATTACTATTCATAGCTTCCGCCAATGTTGCGCGTTTTCGTTGTCGATGGAATTCCGTACGTGTAGTCTAGATAGGCACGTCTAATAACTTCCCAAATTTATTTCAACTACTGTGCATTTTCATATATATATATATATATATATATATATATATATATATATATATATATATATATATACATATCTGTGTGTGTGTGTGTAGTTGTGTGTGTGAATAGGATGACCACACAGATTGAAAGATAAATAGGTTGATGGAAAGGGAGAGACAGGATATGAAGAAAATATTCCATAATATATATATATATATATATATATATATATATATATATATATATATATATATATATATATATATATATATATGTATATATATATATATATATATATATATATATATATATTTATATATGTATATATATATATATATATATATATATATATATATATATATATAAACTAAAGACATTTTTAATAAATTAAACGTTCCTACTTATGTCTATTTAGGATTTTAATTCCCCGATCGGCATTACAGGTTCAAAGTTAGTAAGTTATCTAAGGAACTCAGACCTTGCCATTCCAGTGCACAACGATGAAGGAACTACACTGTTATTTACATACATATTCTCCCTCAGCCAACCTATATTCACACTGTTGCTCAACTATATTACAAACGTACTCTTCGGCAATCAAATTCCAATAACAGCAGAGTAATTCAGTCAAGTCTACTACACACTGACCGCACAAGGAATTCAATGTCCTGCAAACAGTAATTACTTATATTTCATTTTCTTCAATTTTCTCTCTCTCCTCCTTTGTTTTACCCTTTCCCTTGCGCTTCATCTTCGTTATTTCTTTCAACGAATTGGATGGTAACTTACTGAAAGAATTCGTACCGAAATGTCAAACTAATATACATAAATGATTACATAGACTTTGTAATCACATCTGCTATTGGGATCCCCTACTGACTTCCATCAACATTTTGTTTATTTGAAGTTGGGAAATGAACAGGAATTTAATCAGTAACAGTAAAGGTTAATCACATGCAATCTAAATCTACATAATTTAACATAAAAGGACAGCTTTACTGGGTTTACCCCTTTTCTACCCTTCTATCGTTGGAATTAGATGCACGTTTTTCTTTCTTGTCATGTTACGTCTGTTGTATACCTAAAGATGTATGGTGTTTTAATGATGAAGTCGGTATTTGTTAATAATCATTGCTATTTTATTATACTATTTCAGTCATTCAACATCGGCACTGTGGGCAAGATATGTATATGTATGTATATATATTTATATATATATATATATATATATATATATATATATATATACATATATATATACATACATATGTATATATATATATATGTATATATATGTATATATGTATAATATACACACATATATATATGTGTGCATATATATATATTAGATATATCTATATATCTATATTTACTGTATATATATTTATATATATACATATATATATATATACATATATATATATATATATATATATATATATATATATAGATAGATAGATAGATAGATAGATAGATATTTTTTTATTTATACACACACGAATGATCACTAATAATGGAAGAGGCATGGCGAAGACTTCAGTGGAACTCAAAATTCGGGCTCCAGTTGTTATGTGCTGTCAGTACTAGCATATCAATACGAAACTTAGACTCTTAGAAAAAAATAACTATATTATTCTTTTGGAAGCAACTGAAATGAGGCTCTTAAGGAAAACGCTGCGAGTCACGTATACAGCACATGTAACCAAAAATGTTTGCCAGCGTGTTGGTGCAAAGCGAAATCTGATACATACATCCGCAAGCAACAGGCTGTAGTCCTTGGACATATGATGCGAAAAAAAAATCCCCTGAACACGTTGCCATAACAACCAAGATTGATGGCAAAAGACGTAGGGGAAGAATCAGAGAAACATACAAATGGATATATATATATATATATATATATATATATATATATATATATATATATATATGTGTGTGTGTGTGTGTGTGTGTGTGTGTGTGTGTGTGTGTGTGTGTGTGTATGTATGTATGACGTATATCCACATTATTCAACATTTTCATCTGTTACTGGCCATCGGATCAATCAGAAGAGAGAGTGAATGGTTCATCTCAAATGTTACTTTTGGTACAGACATGGTCGAACAGTTAATGATACAACTTGTATACGATACAAAATTGTATCCGGAGAATAACGGTTTTCACGAACCATTATGTGATATATTTTTATTTCTTTATATGGTTTCCTATAATGCATTTTTTATTTTTACTTTTGGATTAGTCAAATAAGATACTTTTTTTTTTTTTTAATTCTGCAATATTTTGCCATTGACGTAATTTATTTCACTTTTCTTTTATACGTTACGCTGACTAGCCATTCGGATATATCATACAGTGAACTGATTATATCATCTGTTATATAAAAAAATAAAAAAAAATAAAAAAAAATCTGGTATAAGAAAAAAATATTTCGTGAGACATGCAGCCGTATTCTTGGACGTTTTCTGCGTGTCGTGGCCATGTCATGTTCATGTAGTGTCCATGTCGTGTTCATGTCACGAATGCGGTATTCTAGTATGCAAAAGCATGGCACGTTTGTGTCAACTGCTTCAGGTTTACCAGTCGTTCCAAAGTTAATATGTTTCAGATGAATGGCACTGTCCAAACGACAAATTCATAAGAGAAATTACAATCATAAGTAGCACTAACAAAAGGTAGTACAATTTTGGTATGAATCAGTCGTTGTATTTGTTCCTAGTTAAAGAATTGACAACCATTTCACGAATGTGCTGTTGGTAATTCACTCTACGCTCGATCAAAACAAACGGGATCAAAGGGATCGTGTGTTTATGAATAGATCTTCCTTATAATGTCTCTGTATATACTGTACATATATGCGTATATTTAATATATACATATAGATTTAATGTATACATATTTCATATAACTATATACTTTAACTTAACGTTCCTGACTACTTTTACCATTCATTTAACTTCACTCTTCTTCGAAAAGTCCGCCAAAAGGTAAACAAACTCAAAATCAGCAGAGAATCCATGTTTTCCTAAAAGGGTTTGTAATGCAAGTCTAGGACAATGATGCCTAATATATCCAGCATAGCTATTACTTTCCAAACGTAGTATGCTCATATGAAGTATGGGTAAGAAAAAGTACAGTAAAAAGATTATTTTTCACCAGTGTAACTATCGTGATAAGCCTACCCCCTTGTCACGGAGTTACCACGACTGTTCCAATACTTTCCACGCTTTTGCCACTTTTGACACAAACCTGCACTTCTAGAATACCAAACGCGGCATGTTCATGTCATGTACACGGCACGCGTAGGGACTTAGAATACGGCTGATGGTAACAAAGACACACATAATTTACTTGTTTAAGATCTCAATAAATACACATGAATATTATGCTCCCGGCTGACTGGCTAGGTGTTCATTTTCATATGTTTATGAAAATGGAAATAAAGAAATTGGAACACCTGACAACAATGCCATGTAAACGTAGGCAACTCCTGGCAGCTGTAGGGTACTGTGCATGTGCGTGACAATCGGGCAGGTGGTGGGCACGAGTCACGGGCAAAGACTATATAGGAAAGTTGGGAAAGCTCACACTAAGCCGACTGACCCACACCCACATACTCACCTGAACTACCAACACCTGCTCCAGACCTACCTGCTCCAACTGCACCTGCCTGCTACAAGAACTCTTTCAAGGAAGAGTTAGAATCTACAAAGCTAAGGGAGTGACTCTCATAGCAAAGAAGAAGAATCAAGCAAAGAACGTTACCCTTATGCCAAAGGACCTGGCATCATCCTGAAAGACTTACCTTCATAGCAAGGTTTTAACACTCGGCTCTCTCGACCCAAGCACCTGGTTACTACAAGAGATCCTTGTAGGCACACACCTGTCCCCCCCCCCCCCCCTGTCCTTTACCACCACTTTTCGGCGTTAGGATAACACCGTTTGTTTCTGAAGGCGAACCCTGCGGTTTACCCGGCGAAGGCCGGGGTCTCAAAGGGGTCCCTTAGTTGGGATACTGTAAGAAACACTCGGAGGTTGCCACCTTTGTTAGGCATAGGGAACGGCGGCAGGCCACTCTAACACTCCTGCCAACTCCAGCTAGACACCGTCTACATAGCCAACCTGGTTAGGCTCCTCAGAGATAAGAGGAGGTTGTCAGAGATAGGACTTAATCTGACAACTCAGGCAGGACTTGGACTTTTTGCAGTGGTAGGATCGAGCTATGCTTTTATCGCTGAGTCTATGGATAAATGCGAGAGTTCTTTCCTTCCTCAGGTTGAATAGTTCAGTGTGTGGCTGACAGCAGGAGAGATAGGTTGTACCCTGAGCGGTGTCACCATGGTTTGTGTATCTGACGCTCGTTTTACGAATGAATTTTATAACAGAATTCATTGAAATCTATAAAACACATACGTGCTTATGGCAAGTAAAATCCCCAGAGTATTCAAATCGTGACAAACGAGATTCAGCCTACAAAAGTCTTTTAACTTTTTGTCAAACAGTAAACCCTGACTGTGATGTATCTTTTGTAAAGAAGAAAATAGCAAACTTGAGGAATGCTTTTAGAAAAGAACATGCAAAAATTAGAAAATCCACCACTGCTGAACACACACTGGAGGTGGAGTTGGATATCTGAGCGATTTAGTCTGCGCAGTTAGTGGCGAGTAGAGCGGCAGATTTCATCTCTCGCATTCCATATCTGTTGGTCATGAGCGATCAAATCTGCAGGTGTATGGCTAGCTTTAGGGAACGGCGGCAGGCCACTCTAAAGCTAGCCATACACCTGCAGATTTGATCGCTCAGTTTCAGCAGATTTGATCGCTACGGACCAAATCTCCTAAATATCTGCCTGTGTATGGGGCGATAAAGATAAAACCTCGCACATCAAATCGCTCATTTTGATCTTCCATTATGTTGGAAGTTTTTACCCCCGTACAGATTTTATCGCTGAGTCTATGGATAAATGCGAGAGTTCTTTCCTTCCACAGGTTGAATAGTTCAGTGTGTGGCTGACATAAGTGTGGGTGAATGCAGGTGCGCTTGCGACTATGTGTTTGAGAGAGAGAGAGAGAGAGAGAGAGAGAGAGAGAGAGAGAGAGAGAGAGTGTGTGTATTTGTGTGCTTGTATTTATGTGTTTGTGTTCAAGCTGCTTGCGTATGTGTTTAATGGAGTGAGTGCGGAACAAGAGAGTGAGTGCGAGTATATGTACGTGTGTGAGAGAGAAAGAGTGAAAGAAAAACTATGTATGTGAGATGTGTGGTTGTGTTTATGGGTGTTGTATTCATATGTGTGTGAGGCACTGATATTGAATATCATGTGATCTACTGCTGAACACACACTGGAGGTGGAGTTGGATATCTGAGCGATTTAGTCTGCGCAGTTAGTGGCGAGTAGAGCGGCAGATTTCATCTCTCGCATTCCATATCTGTTGGTCATGAGCGATCAAATCTGCAGGCTAGCTTAACACTCCTGCCAACTCTAGCTAGACACTGTCTACATACCCAACCTGGTTAGGCTCTTCAGAGATGAGGGGAGGTTGTCAGAGATAGGAATTAATCTGACAACACAGGCGGGAATTGGACCTTTTTCACTGACAGGACTAGGATATGCTAGTGGAACCATGGCTTTCACAACCAAGATAAAAAATTAATCTTGAAGGCATACCGACTCTGACCAGGAAACAAAAATTAAACTCTTTGTTGTTCGGCAATGGCATCCACTTTCTGAGGATTATTGCCTCAAGAAATGGCTACATTGTCTTACCTAAGACACCGCAAGATGCTGACAAAATAATGTCCCCAGATTTCTGCCGCAAACTGATAAACTCTGGCTTTGAACCCCAGATGCCCCTTGAGACCAAAGCAAAGATGACCATTGTTATAAAGAAAGTGGACTCATATATTACCAGCCATTCGAACGAAGAGATAAAGGAAGAACTGGTCAGACAACTTAAGCTACAAGTTGATGAAGTCTATAAGATGTCTCAGCATGGAATCGTTAAGATACGATTCCCAGACATACAAGAAGAAGAAGAAGAAGAAAAAAACACAAAAAACAAGGTCTTATCTTATACAATTACAGCATAAACCCGGCCTAGATCGAGGAAGAACGATTTACTAGAGTGATTCAGTGTATGAATTGCTATGAATATGGCCACGTAAAGGGAAAATGCACAAAGAAGAATTCTGAAAAATGCAGCAAATGTGGACAAACCGGACACAGGTTTACTGCATGTAAAAGCACCACCAAAAACATGCTTGAACTGTGGAGGCAATCACAGAACTCTTTCTGGTGCTTGACCCATCAGAAGAAATGAAATGACTACAGTTAAAGAAAAGAAGCAAGAGAAACAAGTGCAGAAAGAGACCAGACTACTCAGTGAAGTAGTCAAGAACACAGCAAAGGCTACTGCAAAGGTTGAGAAAACAATTGAGAAGACTGCCAAAGCCACAGCTGAAATTACAAAAACAGCTTTCATAGAGACTCACAGCCGTATTCTAACTCCCTAAGTGTGCTGTGTACACGACATGAACATTCCGCGTTTGCTATTCTATAAGCGCGGATTCGTAGCAAAAGCGTGGCAAAGTCGTGCAAAGTATTGGAACAATCGTGGAAACTCCGTGACAAGGGGGTGGCCTTATCATGAAATTGACACGAACGGATATTTTTACATTTTTACTTTAATTATCATTACCAGTATTTTATATGAGCAATTAACATTCGAGAATAGATATTCATATGCGTCAATTATATGTATTATTCCTAGAAAGCGACTAAGAATAATATTTTGAAGAACAAGCGATTCTCAATCTGATTTGAGTTTGTTTACAAATAGGCGCAACTTTCAACGAGAGAGATTCGCTGCTGAGAATTTTGATTTCCTTACCACAACAGTATTCTTCAGAAAAGGTATGTATTTTTTTATTGCAAGTAACATTAATGGGATGTTAGCATAAAAAGGAACGTAAATTAATGAAGGAAAAACGGTATCATGCAGTGTAAATGGTATGAATAAAATTATAACCTTGCCCATACTACCGGCGTATTATGCATTTCTTTAAGCATATTGGTCTTATGTTAGCTGTAGGAGCTATAAGAGTTGCTATAGGAAGGTATAATCTCCGATCATTATTCTTACAAATGTTAAAAGTACAAAAACAATCATGCTTTTATGTTGTTGCATTTTCTAGTGCTTCTAATATGTTAATTATCCTATTAATGAGTTAGCGAGGTAGAAAGTATTATATACAACTGAGCTGAGGAATATATGATCCATTTTGGAAATTCCTGGTAGAAGTTTGCAATACTAATCCCAATATGATATTACACTGTTAGCATTTTAGTATATGCTTTGATTAAAAATAAATTATCTGGCAGAATGGATGACCTGCGCCAACTAGCTGAATTAGCAGAGTTAGCAGATCTTCATGCCATCCCGAGGAATGCTATCATAGACAGAAGTAACCCTTTTGAAGATCTGACCACTCAGGAATTTGTTGCAAGATTTCGGCTGTCTAAAGAGTCTGCCATGATGGTGCTGGAGAAAATCAAGCCTCGAATGGGGAGAATCAGAAACCAACGTGGTAAGTATTGTAGAGTAATGATCACAAATTTACTGGTTAATATATATGGTGTTAACTTGATCAGGTTGTCAGTAATATTTTTGGAATAATAATTTGAAAGTATCATTATATTTTTTTGATAGTCTTTCTTTACTTACTAATAATAATTCCTATTTTTTTAGGTTCACCAATCCCACACCACCTCCAATTCCTCGTGGCCTTAGGCCCGATTTACACGAGGCGCTTTCAACGCGCGTTAACAAACGTGGCGTTAGGCAAAATCAATGGTATCTATGGAACCGGTCACACGTGACGCGCCGTTTTGCCTGACGCCGAGTCAACGTCAGGTCCCTTGCTACCGCGGCGTTTTGAAAGCAGCGCGCTCTCTAATTGGCTGGACTGCTACCAATGAGGAGAGAGAATGCGCGTTACTATGGCAACCCGTGGGATACTCCATGTGGATGATGAATTTTATAGGTGTCGCAAAGGTTTTTTTTCGTTAAATGTTCAGGGCGTGTGTGATGCCCATTTAAAATTTACAAATATTGTCGCTAGTTGGCCTGGCAGTGCACACGATGCCAGGATTTTTAATGAGTCGCTGTTATGCCAGAGGCTTCAGGGAGGGCATTATAGAGGGTTCCTATTGGGAGACAATGGATATCCTTGTAGGTCATATCTACTGACGCCCTTTCTGTCTCCTCGTTCTGATAAAGAGAGGAATTATAATTTCTCTCATATCAGAACAAGGAACACGATAGAAAGGGCTTTTGGTGTACTTAAAAGGAGGTTTGCTGTTCTCTCAATACTAATGAGGATTGCTTTGGGAAATAACAAGAAAGCCATCATGGCCTGTGCAGTACTACACAACATTGCAGTTCTGTATAGAGTTCCAATTGATGACTTTGTTGCTATGGTCCCAGATGATCCCCCCTCATTCCAGTTCAGGATCCACGCAATAATGTTCAGGGTGGGCATGCTCGTCGTGAGCAAATTGTGCATAATTTCTTTTAATGTTGAAAGTTTTTGTATTGACATTTCATTATTTCCATTTTTATATAGGATTTCTTTTATGTATTTCATTCCATTTGTGTTAATTACACCTATTGCTTAATTGAACATTAGTAAGATTGTAATGCTTCATATTATTTTCATTTACGAGGTAGGCAATGCTGGCATTTGTTCAGAATTTCTTATATTTTATGACTGCTATTTATTCTGATTTTATTCATATCATGTATGTACACTTTCGATTTGTAAATAATGTAAAGTTTCATAACAGCAATAAAACTGTACCAAAGCAGACCTTTTTTGTACCACAATTGCAAAGGATATATTCCATCAATATCTTTCACCGTTGATGATTTTATATACATTGGTGTACAATATTTAAAAAAAATGTTGACATCATCAACCAAAAGATATAATAACAATAAACCAACAATAGTTTATCAAACATAACTATATTCTTTAAATGAAATAACAATGATAACATATCAAAATTAAAAACACTGCTTTATCAGAGAAAAAGGAAATCAATGGGATACTGATATTACTCTTTAACAAAAATAGTTTTATTCAGGAAGTGAAAAAAAATAACAGTTTAATGACGCTGATACATACAAGTATGTAAATGATATTCCTTATCGAGGATAGAATAACAAAAAAGAATGGAACATTCATAATGACCTTTAACAAAAAGTTTTATTCAGGAAGTGAAAAAAAACAGTTTAATTACGCTGATACATACAAGTATGTAAAAGATATTCCTTATCGAGGATAGAATAACAAAAAAGAATGGAACATTCATAATGACCTTTAACAAAAAGTTTTATTCAGGAAGTGAAAAATAATAACAGTTTAATGACGCTGATACATACAAGTATGTAAAAGATATTCCTTATCGAGGATAGAATAACAAAAAAGAATGGAACATTAATATTGACCTTTAACAAAAAGTTTTATTCAGGAAGTGAAAAAAATAACAGTTTAATGACGCTGATACATACAAGTATGTAAAAGATATTCCTTATCGAGGATAGAATAACAAAAAAGAATGGAAAATTAATATTGACCTTTAACAAAAATAGTTATCTTCCTTGAAAAAGAAAAAAAAATATTAATACAATAAATGAATATGTAGTAGCACTGCATTACAAAAAATAAATCTGAACATGGGACCTATATTAATAGCACCTTACTAAAAATAGTAACATTTCTTAAACAACATAAATAATTAAACAATGCAGTTCATCCAAATATATAAAACACTGCATTATAAACAAAATATTATGAAAAACAATGTTATTTTTTCAAAGGCTGCTTTTCCAACTTTTAAAAAATCCGAAGACACTTCATGCAGCTTTTCTCGACTTTCACGCAGGAGCTTCATCTCCTCATCATGCTTTTCTGTAACACATTTCATCTGTAGTTGGTGAAGCTCCTCCTGTCGCTCTCTGGCACGTTGAATGGCATGTTGGTAAACCTCATTCTTAGCCCGTTTTGAGGTCCTTCTTCTTGTTGATGGACCAGGAACTGGGGAGGGTGCAGGCATAGGGGTAACGGGAGGTAGGGCAGGAAAAGAAACATCAGAAACAGAAGCAGTGGGAGAAGGAGCATGAGGAGCAGTATCAGGAAAAGGACCATGAGCAGAAGAAGCAGGAGAGGGATTTGAAAAAGGTGAAGGTCCACAGACGGGTACAGAAAAGGGGGAGATACTAGGGGAAGGAAGGCTGGATTGAGAAGACTGAGGACTAGGAGAGTGGGGGATGAGTGAAGAGGGTGAGGGAGTGGGAGATATGTGTTTAGCTATGAATGTGGTGTGTGGTTTGTAAGAAATGACTGACGATGCTGAGGTAGTAATGGGTGTGAAGTCTGTGCTGGTGAGTGCCTGTTGTGAGTGAATGAGTGGTTGTGTTGTGCGTATATGTTCAAAAGGATGGAAATGTGGTAGAGTATGGATGATGGAAGGTTGGATGGAAGAAGGATTAGATGTCCCTGGTCTCTGCAAGTCGGTGAAGTCTGAGGAAAAAATATAAATAAGTATATATACCAGTCAAATACCTATAATATAGAGACATCATTTTTTTATATGAAATTCTATTTAATAGATACACAATTTTAGAATTCCCATTAAAGAACTTGTCCAAATATCTGCATGGCAATGTGCGAATAAAGGTTGGGTAGCATGTGGATGAAAACAGTGATTCAATATTTTTATTTACGAAAGACCCAAGAATTTTTTGAGAACTTAAACTTATATGTACAACACAGGCTACATGCTAAAATGGAGGCTATAGACATAGCATTTCAATAGTAAAAATAATAAGGGGAAGATCAATGTTCTCATTGAAAACAAAACTTGAGATTTTAGAAAATGTATGCAATATCATATCACATGAAAAGGGGTAGTTCTTGGGATAAAGATATGTTTGAAAAATAAAATTACTAATCCCACTTACTACTTTTTTGTATCATAAATCATTGGTTGTTTGATATACAATATATGATAACTATTTGAAAACGTAACATAATGCTAAATGACTTTTTATAGACAGTTATAATTCTTACCAATTGTTGTATGCAGTAATTCCTGTCCTTTGTCATCTACTGGATGGAGAGCCATTGTCGGTTCGTAACTGAAAGTTTATAATGTTTTTCTAGTTTATTATTAAGCACTGGATATATGTGGGTACGGCAGGTTGTCGTGGTTGTTTCGCGTGGCGGCGTTACGGCGTGAGGTCAGGAGTCCACTGGTTATTTTTGGTGACCTCCCCATCTTTTAACCTCGAGCATCGTGTTTACCCACTCGACCTGCCGTTTGACCTGCGCTCTTATTGGCTGGCGGTGCTCTCCAATTGACCAATGTGGTGATGCGTCGGGATGTGATCGCCGTCTGCTACACAGCTCCCTACCGAGTGAGGGCAGTGGGTCTGGCCGAGCGGAGTACGATAGTCCCTGTGGCTTTCAGACATATCTGAAAGGAAATAACCGGTGGCCAGTATGGGGAGTTCTTTGTATGTGTACGTACATATATATTTATATATTAGCATATATTCAAGTAAGGCCAGTTGTAGGGGAAAAGGGAGGGTGATACTTACAGGGAGAAAAAGGGTCGTGGATCCTGCTGGTCTTTAGAGTGTGGCGTGCTCTATGTAGGCGGGCTTTACTCTGTCGATGGAGACGGTGGATGGTCCGCGTGGCGTGACGATGGTGAGGGTCTTATCAGTGCGTGCAATGACCTTGAAGGGACCGTCGTACTTGTGGCTGAGGGGCGGCTTCGTCTCATTCCTCAGCAATACGTGAGAGCAGTCCTGCAAGTCTCGTGGCACGTAGATGCTGCTGTTACGCGTTGCTCTGGGAGGTCTTGCTTGTATGGTCTCCATACGGGTCCTTAACTCTCTGACGAAAGCTCTGGGGTCGTCTGAACCCTGCGGTGGCGTGACGAAATCCACTGGCGGAGAGAGTGTCGTGCCGTAGACCAGTTCGGCTGTCGTGCACTCCAGGTCTTGCTTGAAAGAAGTCCTGATGCGAGTGGAAGCTGGTCTACCCAGCCTATCCCTGATGGTCTGGTGAGAAGGGTTTTCAGCTGGCGGTGGAGGCGCTCTACCATCCCATTCGCTTGCGGGTGGTACGCGGTAGTGCGGATGCGACGAGAGCCGAGAGTGCGGGTGAGGTGATTGAAGAGGCCGGACTCGAACTGGGGGCCTCTGTCTGTTGTGATGGTGTCGGGGGCTCCAAAACGCGATACCCACGTGGATATGAATGCCTTTGCCACAGAATCTGCTGTTATATCCCTCAGTGACACTGCCTCCGGCCACTTGGTGAAGCGGTCTATCATCGTGAGGACGTAAGGGAACGACTGATCCGTCGGCAGTGGTCCCACGATGTCCAGGTGGATGTGCTGGAAGCGTCTGCTGGGGAGAGGGAAAACAGCGGCAGGCGATCTGGTGTGGCGTGTCACCTTTGAGCGCTGGCAATGCAGGCAGGTGCGGATCCATTTCCGAACGTCGGAATTAATACAGGCCACACGACCTTGTTGGTGATGAGCCTATGTGTGGCATTAACTCCGCGGTGCTGATGGTAGGCGTCGAAGAATTTCTTTCTGAGGGATGGTGGTATGTATGGCCGTGGGGTGGGCTTAGTTGTATCACATTCGACTATGATGTTATCTGCGAGTGTGAGTGGCTGAAGGCGGAGCGACGTGGAATCCCGGACGCCTTGGAGCGAAGTCGATCAGCGTATTCTGCCAGGTGGTGTTTGCGACCACTATCCGGGAGAGCGCATCCGCTGCTTGGTTGTTCTCTCCCTTTATATGGCGAATGTCGGAGGAGAATTGGGAGATGAAATCTAGGTGTCTCTCTTCCCTCGGGTTTTGCCTCGGCGCCCTAGATCTTAAGCAGCATCATAAATGAGAGGCTTATGGTCTGTGATGATATGGAAGCTGCGACCCACTACCTCGCTTCGGAAATGCTTAATGGCGAGGTATGCAGCTAAAAGCTCCCTACCGAATGCCGAGTACTTCCGTTCTCTCGGTTGTAGTGTCTTTGAGAAGAATCCCAGGGGGCAGTCTTGACCGTTGACGTGCTGCTGCAGGACGGCCCCGACGGCCGTGTCCGGCATCGGCGGTGATCTTGTAGGGACCTCTGGGCGTGGGTGGAGTGAGGGAGGAGGCTGTGGCCAGGGCGGTCTTGCAGTCTTCGAACGTCGCGAGAGTTGCGTCGGTCAATTCGATGTCCCTCTGGCGCTGTCCTTTCCTTGTCGGTGTTAGTAGGTTGTGGAGGGGTGCCATCAATTGTGCACCCCTTGGGAGAAATCTTCTATAGAAGTTCATCATGCCAAGAAATCGTCGTAGCTGGCGCTGCGTTGTTGGGCGTGGGAACTTCTTGATGACTTCGACCTTCGATGTGTCGGGGGTGATGCCCGTCGCGCTGACGGTGTGTCCGAGGAATGTTAAAGTCTGTACTCCGAATTCGCACTTTTCCGGGTTGATGACGATGCCGAACTCGGAGAAGCGCTTGAAAAGGGCCTTGAGGTATTGTTTGTGTGCGTCTGCATCTGTGCTCGCTACGAGGACGTCGTCGATGTAAACGAAGGTGTTGCTGAGTCCTTGGGTTACTTCGTCCATGGAACGCTGGAACGACTGGGCAGCGTTGCACAGGCCGAAGGGCATTACCAGGTACTCGTACAGGCCGAATGGTGTTGTCACTGCTGTTTTCGGTACATCTTCCTTCGCTACTGGAATTTGATGGTATGCTTTAACCAGGTCGATGCGAGAGAAAATGTTGCAGTCAGCGAGATGTTGGGAGAAGTCCTGAATGTGAGGGACTGGATATCTGTCGGGCACAGTCTGAGCATTTAGGAGTCTATAGTCCCCACATGGTCTCCATCCTCCGTCCTTCTTCTTAACCATGTGGAGTGGTGATGCCCACGTGCGCTACTGGATTTTCGCACGTAGCCGAGCTTCTCCATGTGGTCAAATTCGGCCTTAGCTTCAAGGTAACGTTCTCGGTTCAGGCGCCTCGGCCGGCTGTACACGGGAGCGCCTTTAGTGTGGATATGGTGTCGTACTGAATGTTGTGGTATTTCATTTGTGTTGAGGGGGTTGGAGAGCGTTGGGAAGTCCTTCAGAAGGGACCTGTATGGGCACGTCGTTACAGGGAGGCGCTTGATCGATAGGGGAATAGTACTGACTGTGGCAACACGCATGGATTCCCCTGCTCTGCTTATCTTGCGTCTCTTTATGTCCACCAGGAGGTCGAAATGTTCCAGAAAGTCTGTGCCTAGAATAGGAAAATCTACCTCCACGACAACGAATAGCCAAGGGAAGAGCGCCGTTCGGAGCCTGCAGGTTACACGAGTTCGCCGAACATCTGTCTTGGCGCCTGGCAGGAAGAAGGCTGATTTCTGCACCTGTGTCTACCAGGAAGCGTGTGTTTGTCATGAGGTCTGTCAAGTAGACGAGACGTTTCTTGCGGGGGAAGCAGGAGGAAGACGCCGTTAGACCCCTCTGTGGTTCGTTAGACCCCTCTGTGGGAGGAAGGAGCACTCCGCCGCAGGTCTGATGTGAAGGGGAAGCCTTCCGATGATTATGCTTTTTATAAAATCATCATTCAAGACCTGGTTGGTGTCGCTAAGAAGACGTCGTAAGCGGCGGAGAAACTGAGAAGGAGCCAGACCCTGAAGGCCGCTCTTCTCGAGAAAGGTGGTGAGAGTGACTATAGGGTCGGGCATCGCCTGTTCTATGATGAAGGCTTTCAGCTGCGAATACGTAGTTATACGTGGATTCTCGAGCACGTCCATCACGGAGGTCATGAGGTCTGAGGGAAGGCGTTGTACGAGTTGGCAGCTTTGTTCCTTTGGGGATGATATACCTCTTGATTGGAACGCCATTTCGACCTGTATAAATCAGGCTTTGAGGTCGTGCATGTTGCACTCTGGGAGAGGTAAGAGGGCCTTGAGTGCTGTAATAGTACTGTGTGCGATGGATGGTGTCATGGTGTAAGGAGAGAGATTGTGTGAGAAAGAGAGGGAGGGAGGGAGGGAATGAGGTGAGGTCACACTGCGCGGAGAAGAGGTTTTTATGTTCGCACTGATAGTTTTTCTGGCACTGTATTACTGCTTTTGTTTCACTTTACACTGTACTTCACTATGTTTGTTGCACTGTATATCACTACACTATCACTATCTTCTAGTTACTCCGGGTCACCACTTGTCGGTTCGTAACTGAAAGGCTATAATGTTTTTCTAGTTTATTATTAAGCACTGGATATATGTCGTATGGCGGGTTGTCGTGGTTGTTTCGCGTGGCGACGTTACGGCGTGAGGTCAGGAGTCCACTGGTTATTTTTGATGACCTCCCCATCTTTTAACCTCGAGCATCGTGTTTACCCACTCGACCTGCCGTTTGACCTGCGCTCTTATTGGCTGGCGGTGCTCTCCAATTGACCAATGTGGTGATGTGTCGGGATGTGATCGCCGTCTGCTACACCATTGAGTCATAGGCCCTGTCCCCCAATGACAATTCTTTTTCCATGATGGAAGCAGCTGCTGCATATGAATCTGGCAGCATCTTTGGTGCTTCAGGAGGCGGCCCACCACCAGTCTCCCTACACTGCCTTTTGAAAGTCATATGTTGAATCTTTATTCTGCAAGAAATATTACATTGCTATTAGAATGAAATATATTATTTTTTATTGAATAAATAATATCTTTGTAAGGATAAATCCAAGTTTACTTTGAGTAAGGTGAAAATTGCAGCTCCATGTTTTTCTTTTCATATTTGAATATTTTATAAACAACAATGTTAGTATGAAAATATCATGCTAAGTCGATAGAGATAAGGTTAGGAAGTAATGCAGGACTTATAAATGATAATAATTAGAATGAATATATCATGCTAAGTTGATAGAGCTAAGGCCAATAAACCTTCATCAAGTATACACTGCTAAAATAATTATTATGTTACACCACCCGGATGATAGGTTTGTTGGCCTTTTCTGGAGCACGGAGGCCATGGCGATCCATTGCTAGTCTTTCCTTAGCACGGAGGCCAGGGCGATCCATAGCTGCAGTCTAATTCTAAACAGTTAGCTTAGATAATATCAACATCTACTATTTATTAAATAATATGGAAAAAATAACTCTCCTTACCGACTCTTCACATGATTCGAGCAACGTTTCATCTGCAGCAGCGTTGAAGCTCCTGATCAGGGAACATGGCGTTGAACGATGTTTTAATTTCATGCCGAACACTTTTTCTTCTTATCTACATTTCCAATATGATGGTCTCGGTCTTGTATTACACTTTTCCTAATACCACAAAGATCTCTGAGCCATTCTCTGTTCTTCGGAGAGAGGGGTGGTCCGCTTGGCGTGCTCCATGCTGCTATTTGTTTTGATGGAGCAGGTTGCTTCATTGCCAACCCGCATTCGTGCAACAGTTATCAACGTTTAACAAATTCCGATTACAGAAGCTAACTAGTAAATATACTATAAATATGATTTCATATTATTCCCGATTTTTCATTTTTACATTATTAGTTCAAGGTTTGGACATGAATTTTCGCCAAAATTTTCACAATTTCGGAACGGTTGGCAATCCTGAAGCATCTGCCGCAAACGTGCCACGCTTTTGCGTCCTAGATTACCGCATTCGTTACATGAACACGACATGGACATAACATGAACATGACATGGCCACGACACGCAGAAAACGTCATGGAATACGGCTGTACATTTCAGAGTGCCATATGATACAACTTTTCAGGCCACCTAGCATAAGATATGCAGAGTTATGTAATTATTAGAAGATATACTTATGCTATATCCGAAATTCGGTATGTAAATCCCCTTAGCCATATTCTAAGTCCCTAAGGGCGCCGTCTTTTATGACATGAACATGCCGTGATTCGTATTCTAGAAGCGCGTGTTCGTGTCAAAAGCGTGGCAAAGTTGTGGAAAATATTGGAACAATCGTGGAAACTCCGTGACAAGAGGTGGCCTTATCACAAACTTGATACGAACGAATATTGGCTTTTTATACTTTAATTATCATTACCAGTATTTTATATGACAATCTAACATTCGAGAATAGATATTCATATGCATCAATTATATGTATTATTCCTAGAATAATATTTTGAAGAACAAGCGATTCTCAATTGATTTGGGTTCGTTTACCAAATAGGCGCAACTTTCAACAAGAGAGATTCACTGCCGAGAATTTTGTTTTCCTTACCACAACAGTATTCTTCAGAAAGACACTCTTGTTAAAGCAAAACGATATTTTGATAACAATGGTCTTAAAATAAATCCACAAAAAACGCAATGTATCTTCATAGGTAGTCGGCAAAATTTAGCTAAAATTCCCATAGACACAACCATAGATTTCGAAGGCTACCAAATTAAACCAAGCACTTCAGTAAAAAATCTAGGAGTACATTTCGACAGATATATGACGTTTGAATCCCATGTTGATAATATACATAGAAAGGTAATGGGAACATTAATATATCTTAATCATATAAAAAATCAAATTCCTACAGAAACAAGAATCATGGTTGTTCAAACTCTAGCATTAAGCATCATTAATTATTGTTTAAATATTTGGGGCTCTACTAACAAAACCCTAATGCAGAAAGCACAAAGACTACAAAACTTTGCTGCAAGAGTTGCATTGGGTAATGTTAGAAAGTTCGATCACATCACCCCACACATTATTCAACTTAAATGGTTAAAAATTCAAGCCAAATGCAGTTATGATACATGTGTTTTTATTCATAAAATCATCCATGGGAATTATCCACAATGGATCCTGCCTTTACAAACTGTGGGGAACACATCAGGTGTTCGAACTCGACAAGTAAATTCTCTATATGTCAAGAGATCACACACAGAAATAGGGACACGACAAATGCTAATACGTGGACCCATGGCCTGGAACCTACTACCTCACAATGTTAAAGACATTACCAACCTAAATAAATTCAAAACAAAATTAAAAGAACATTTCCTAAATTGTCAGTTGTGACATCATATTAACAGATGTATTGTATATATGTATTAAGAATAACCATTGTAATTTATGGAATAAAGTTTTTGAATTTGAATTTGAATTTGAATTTGATACATACAAGTATGTAAAAGATATTCCTTATCGAGGATAGAAAAACAAAAAAGAATGGAACATTAATATTGACCTTTAACAAAAAGTTTTATTCAGGAAGTGAAAAAAAATAACAGTTTAATGACGCTGATACATACAAGTATGTAAAAGATATTCCTTATCGAGGATAGAATAACAAAAAAGAATGGAAAATTAATATTGACCTTTAACAAAAATAGTTTTCTTCCTTGAAAAAGAAAAAAAATTAATACAATAAATAAATCTGTACTAGCACTGCGTTACATAAAATAAATCTGAACATGGGACCTATATTGCACCTTACTAAAAATAGTAACATTTCTTAAACAATATAAATAATTAAACAATGCTGTTCATCCAAATATATAAAACACTGCATTATAAACAAAATATTATGAAAAACAATTTGTTCAAAGGCTGCTTTTCCAACTTTTAAAAAATCAAGTATTTCCGAAGACACCTCATGCAGCTTTTCCCGACTTTCACGCAGGAGCTTCATCTCCTCATCATGCTTTTCTGTAACGCATTTCATCTGCAGTTGGTGAAGCTCCTCCTGTCGCTCTCTGGCACGTTGAATGGCATGTTGCCCGTTTTGAGGTCCTTCTTCATTGCTTTGGAAACTAGCAAGAAAGCCATCATGGCCTGTGCAGTACTACACAACATTGCAGTTCTGTATAGAGTTCCATTTGATGACTTTGTTGCTATGGTCCCAGATGATCCCCCCCTCATTCCAGTTCAGGATCCACGCAATACTGTTCAGGGTGGGCATGCTCGTCGTGAGCAAATTGTGCATAATTTATTTTAATGTTGAAAGTTTTTGTATTGACATTTCATTATTTCCATTTTTATATAGGATTTCTTTTATGTATTTCATTCCATTTGTGTTAATTACACCTATTGCTTAATTGAACATTAGTAAGATTGTAATGCTTCCTATTATTTTCATTTACGAGGTAGGCAATGCTGGCATTTGTTCAGAATTTCTTATATTTTATGACTGCTATTTATTCTGATTTTATTCATATCATGTATGTACACTTTCGATTTGTAAATAATGTAAAGTTTCATAACAGCAATAAAACTGTACCAAAGCAGACCTTTTTTGTACCACAATTGCAAAGGATATATTCCATCAATATCTTTCACCGTTGATGATTTTCATATACATTGGTGTACAATATTTAAAAAAAAAAATGTTGACATCATCAACCAAAAGATATATTCATAACAATATAACAACAATAGTTTATCAAACATAACTATATTCTTTAAAGGAAATAACAATGGTAACATATAAAATTTAAAAACACTGCTTTATCAGAGAAAAAGGAAATTAATGGGATACTGATATTGCTCTTTAACAAAAATAGTTTTATTCAGGAAGTGAAAAAAAAGGTTTAATGGTGCTGATACATGCATTTATGTAAAAGATATTCCTTATCGAGGATAGAATAACAAAAAATAATGGAACATTAATATTGCCCTTTAAAAAAATAGTTTTCTTCCTTGAAAAAGAAAGAAAATGAATAAAAGAAATTAATATGTAATAGCACCGCATTACAAAAGTTAAATCTGAATATGGAACTTATATTGCCCTTTACTAAAAATAGTAACATTCCTTAAACAATGTAAATAAATAAACAATACAGTTCATCCGAATATATAAAACACTGCATTATAAAAAATATGAAAGACAATTTATTATTTTTTCAAAGGCTGCCTTTCCAACTTTTAAAATATCAGGTATTTCGGAAGACACCTCATGCAGCTTTTCCCGACTTTCACACAGGAGCTTCATCTCCTCATCATGTTTTTCAATAATGCATTTCAGCTATAGTTAGTGAAGCTTCTCCTGTCGTTCTCTGGCACGTTGAATGGCATGTTAGTATACTTCATTCTTAGCTCGTTTTGTTGATGGACCAGGAACAGGAGAGGGTGCAGGCATAGCGGTAACGGGAGGTAGAGCAGGAAAAGAAACATCAGAAACAGAAGCAGTAGGAGAAGGAGCATAAGTAGCAGCAGCAGGAAAGAGGCCATGAACAGAAGAAGCAGGAGAGGGATTTGCAAAACAAGGTGAAGGTCCACAGACGGGTACAGAAAACGGGGAGATACTAGGGGAATGAACAAGGCTGGATTGAGAATATTGAGGACTAGGAGAGTGGGACATGAGTGAAGAGGGCGAGGGAGTGGAAGATAAGTGTTAAGAAATGACTGATGATGCTGAGGAAGTCATGGGTGTGAAGTCTGTGCTGGAGAGTGCCTGTTGTAAGTGAATGAGTGGTTGTGTTGTGCGTATATGTTCAAAAGGAATGAAATGTGGTAGAGTATGGATGATGGAAGAAGGATTAGATGTCCCTGGTCTCTGCAAGTCAAATACCTATAATATATAGACTTTTTTTTTTATTCTATTTAGTTACTTACATTCAGAATTCTCATTAAATATCTGCAAGGTAATGTGCGAATAAAGGTTGGGTAGTATGTGGATGAAAACAGTGATTAAATATTTTGTTTACGAAAGACCAAAGAATTTCTTGAGAACTTAATCTTACATGTTCAACACAAGCTACATGCTAAAATGGAGGCTATAGACATCCTAGCATTTCAATAGTAAAAATAATAAGGGGAAGATCAATGTTCTCATTGAAAACAAAACTTGAGATTTTAGAAAATGTATGCAATATCATATCACACGAAAAGGAGTTCTTGGGATAAAGATATGTTTGATATGTTTGAAATAAGATTTCAAATCCCACTTACTATTTTTTTTGTATTATAAATCATTGGTTGTTTGATACACAGTGTATTATAACTATTTGAAAACGTAACAATTTGTCATACATAATGCTAAATGACTTTTTACAGACATTGTTATAATTCTTATCAATTATTGTATGCAATAATTCCTGTCCTTTGTCATCTACTGGATGGAGAGCCATTGAGTCATAGGCCCTGTCCCCCAATGACAACTCTTTTCCCATGATGGAAGCAGCTGCTGCATAGGAATCTGGGAGCATCTTTGGTGCTTCAGGAGGCGGCCCACCACCAGTCTCCCTACACTGCCTTTTGAATGTCATAAGTTAAATCTTAATTCAACAAGAAATATTACATTGTTATTAGGGTGAAACATGACATCCTATGGAAAGATATGCACACCATGGGCTTCCCCCATCATATCATCTTACTGCTAAAAGCTATGTATGACGATCAAAAAGCAGCAGTGAGAACCACCTACGGACTGACTGAATGGCTTAATATTGATCAAGGCGTCAGACAGGGGTGTATAATTTCGCCACACCTTTTTAATATCTATTCTGAAGCAATCATGAGAAAAGCACTATCTGGTTTTGAAAGCTCAATCACTGTTCATGGACAACATATTACCAACTTGAGATATGCTGACGACGTTGTCCTCATTGCCGGTAGCATGGATGAGCTCCAGGATGTAGTTGATAGAGTTAGATTAGAAAGTGAAAAATCTGGTCTTATGCTTAATTCCAAGAAAACAAAAATAATGAAAATTAGAAGGAAGACTACTGATCATGACAATGGAAACATCAAAATCAACTATGAGTATATTCAGAACGTTAAACAATTTACATACTTGGGCCTGGTCTTCACAGATAACTATGATGACACCATTGAAATAAAAAGAAGACTAGCAATTGCCAGAAATGCTACGGTGGCGCTAACTAACATCTGGAAGGATAAGAACATCTCTCTTTGTACAAAGAAAAGACTTCTGAATTCTCTTGTCTTCTCTATTGTTAGTTATGGATCCGAATGTTGGACACTCAAAGAATCTGACAAAAAAAGAATCCAATGTTTCGAAATATGGTGTTACAGACGTGTTCTCCGCATCAGCTGGACTGAAAAGAAGACAAACGAAGAAGTCCTCCAAAAGATAAACTGCGAGCGGAGTTTCTCAAACATCCTTAACGCCAGGAAACTGACATTTGTTGGCCATATTCTCCGTGGCGGGGGCCTTGAAAGAAACTTGTTGACTGGAATGGTTTGGCTCTAGAGGACGAGGTCGACCCAAAACCCGGTACTCCGACGACATAAAGAAGCTCTGCGACATGAGCATGGTTGAGGCAATGAGGCTGGCAGAAGACCGGAATGGCTGGAGGAATATGGTGCGGAGGGCCACGGCTGGTCGGGACCGACCTACCCGTCAATGATGATGATTTTTTTTTTCTTTATTGAATAAATAATATATTTGTAAGGATAAATCCAAGTTTACTTTGAGTAATGTGAAAATTGCAGCACCATGTTTTTCTTTTCATATTTTAATAATTTAGAAACAATAATGTTAGGCTAGTATTTCCAAAAACTCATTCTTAACAAAATGCTCACATACAATAGTAGGCTAAATATGATATTAGTGCTAAACATAACTTTATTTAGAATCAAATTATCAAATGTAATACTGGCAATATTTTAAGCGATCCATATCTGGCCTTTGCTGGAGCATGCCAGTCATTTTTCTTTTTTATTTGCATTTCCGGTCTTGAATTATACTCTCCCTGGCCACCACAAGATCGACTAAGGCCAATCTCTGTTCTTCGGAGAAAGGGGTGGTCTGCTTGGCCTGCTCCATGCTGCTGTTTGTTTAGATGAAGCAGGCAGCTTCATTGCCAACCCGCATTCGTGAAACAGTTAACTTTTTAACAAATTCCGATTACAGAAGCTAATTCGTAAATATACTATAATTATAATTTCATATTATTCCCGATTTTTCTTTATCCCGTTATTAGTTCAAGGTTTGGACATTAATTTTCGCCAAAATTTTCACTATTTCGGAACGGTTGGGAATCCTGAAGCAACTGCACTTTCGCGTTCTAGAATACTTCCTTCGTGACATGAACACGACATTGACATAACATGAACATGACATGGCCACGACACGCAGAAAACGTTCTTGAATACGGCTCCCTATTACAACATTTATCAAATGTTTATTGACAGTTGATATACTATAGAATATAATCATGTTATTACCTTAATTTGTAATACAACTTTAGCAACAATGTCATGACTCTACATCAATGTATCAAAGCTTGTCCATATCTGTGCAGTTAGCCAGGGTGGTAAATAAAGATCTAAACTAAACTAATTTTACTTTTTTTTTATTGTTTTAAAGAATCCAATCTAATGACTCTGTATTGCCTTATTAAACTAATTATAAAAAATATGAATACTATTATGCAAGATATACATGAACAATGTTACTATGTCATTTATGTTATCTTCACAAATAAAGTCAGCTACGAGGCCGATTGCAGTTATACAAACGAGGCTAGCTAAAAATATAACGATGACAAGGTGACCTATGACATAACCTTTTGATAAATATCACTCTTAGCCTGTCTTATTAACATGTTGAACATGCTATTCATTCTCATTGCAATACGCGCTCATGCTTCTCACTACTCTGCCGGCCGACCATCTGGCCGCAGAAGCGATCTTTTACCACTAACTGCCTTGAGGGGAGCCTACGACCGTAAGGGCTTCATGTCTTTCACGGACGTGGGTGAGCCTACGCCCGTTAGGGCTTCATGTCTTTCACGGACGTGGGTGAGCCTACGCCCATAAGGGCTTCATGTCTTTCACGGACATGGGTCAGCCTTAACCATCGACGTCATATGAACCCGTCGTCGCTCAAGCACCTTCCGTTCTCTTGTTCGTAGATTCCGACTGGGGAGGACGTTTCGGCCCACGACACCTCCATCGACTACGATGAGTGCCGCGTCGCAACGCCTTTAGCAGCATGCCCGGTCTGAAGGATGGACTCGGTTCGAGGAGGACTCGACGCCGAAGGAGATCTTCAACTGTTTCTTTCCCCCTTAGCTGTGGCACAGTTTGAAGAGGGAGACAAACCTTTATGGTCAGCAGCACCTGCCAAATTCATCATCTCACATGAAGGCCTGGGAGGATGCCTCTGTAGACGAGCTACAGAACTACATAGGCCAACGTCTCCTCTTGGGAATTCAGCCAACACCGACCTACATATTTTACTGGTCTGAGAACCCGCTAGTCAACACTGTTTTGCTTTGTGAAACAATGACAAGATATCGGTATGACCTGTTGACATCAAATCTCCATTTCAGCAACAACAAAGATGAAGCTACAACTACCGGCTGCTTGTGGAAGCCTAGGCCTATCATGAACAGCTTCCAGGGCAGCTTCAAGGTGTTCACACCAGAGAGAAAGGTCGCAGTTGACGAATCTTTGTGGGCATACAGGGGCTGTCAGCACGCCGTTCAGTCCAATCCGTCAAAGAGGGCCCGCTTCGTAATGAAGGTCTATAAATTGTGCAGAAGTAACGGATAGGCAGCTGGATACACGTCAGCCTTCCGCATTTACATGGGACAAGACAGAAGTGAAGTCCCGGCAAGTATGAAGGTTGTAGTAGACCTTATGAATGAAGCAGGGCTCTTCGAAAAGGGATATCGCCTACTCTTTCCCCCACTATCTTCAGTCACCGAAGAGTGAGGCCGTCGGCAGAGTATGGCTCAACAGGGAATTTATGCCAAAGGATCTCAAAGTAAAAAAGAAGGGAGACAGAGACACAAGAGCATCCTGGGCAGGAATGATGGCGATGTCCTGGATGGATAAGAAACAAGTGAATATCTTATCCACCATTCACAAAGGAAAATAAATTGTTGACCTCCCCCTGAACAGAAGAGGGGAAATAAGGAAGAAACCCTTCTGCGTTATTAACTACAATAACAGAATGAAGGAAGTCAACATAGGTGACCAGCTTGCACAGTTGTACCCAGCCGCAAGGCAAAGAAATGGTATATAAAGCTATTCTGCAACCTACTGGACATGGCAATAGTAAATCCGCATGCTTTCCACAAATGGCTAGGTGGGAAAATGACTCAATTAGACTTCCGCATCAGGTTAATCTGCGAATTACTACATCGTCCGACGGGGGATTGCAGAGCACAAGAGCAGCGTCGCCCCTCATCGCCCTGTGACACCTGCTCGTTCTCCCCGTTCACCTTCACAATCCCGTGCCCGCTCTTGTCCCGCTGCCGCTCATACACTCGTGATGATTATCGATGGAAACTACCATCGCTGTAAACACTGTCGGCAAACAAGAGGAAAGAGTAGCTTGTCTCGGTACATATTCCGACAATGTGACGTAGCACTGTGTGGTATATGCTTCAGTAGCTTTCATACACAGTATGTTGTAAAAATAATATAATGTATTTATGTAATTTTTACATTTTCTTGAAAAAAAAAGATAGATGTAAAACTTTCTTCCTATAAACCATATTTCCCTTTTGCTCATGACAGAAATACAGAAAAGTTATTATTGAACATAATATAACCATAATATAAAAGCTAGGTATTCCCCTGTAATACCTGATATGGAGAAAATATAATAAAGAAAGGACGCTGAAAGCGCTCTATACTCGAATTGATACATACTTTTCACAAATCTTAGTAAAAACAAGTAGCATTGGAGTAATCCCGAGCTATGTACGGGATTACCCGATAAGTCCCCAGAATTTGTAAGATTTGCCTTATTTTATATAAGTTGCATGTATTTAATTATGTTTATTAGCATGCTATTTTTGTGCACTGCTTAGTTTTCTAATGCAACAAATTACTCATACACTAGTAACAAGTTTTTAAATCTTCAACTTATAACAGGCACATCTAGTGTTATATGGAAGGCCGCGAACATGTGTTAATACTGTGACTTATGCCCTTCCTCTCTCCTTCACAGCCTGGCTATTCCTGCACAGCATGGCCATTATTGCACTGTGTAGGCATTTAGCTCCTTGTGTGGCTTTGTCCCATTTACCCGGGATGCATTAGGTCAAGATGGGGTGCCAGGGGCTGTCTTAGGTCAAGATGGGGTGCCAGGGGCTGTATTAGGTCAAGATGGGGTGCCAGGGGCTGTCTTAGGTCAAGATGGGGTGCCAGGGGCTGTCTTAGGTCAAGATGGGGTGCCAGGGGCTGTCTTAGGTCAAGATGGGGTGCCAGGGGCTGTCTTGTTTCCCCTGTTCCTCGTACTGTCCCTTGGGCAGGCATCCCAGCTGCCTTGGAAACCCCTGGGTCCCCGACTCTCCTGTGATAGGCATTATTTCCTCCTCCCTCCCCGAGGATATACCTTTGTGCCCTCTATGTCCCTTTATGCCTCTATGCTCTCCTTCCGTAACATAGCTACGGTCTGTACAATTTAAACCCAGCCTTGCGCGAATATAGCATTGGAATAAAACTTAGGGTCCCTTACTACATTCCCCAAAAGAGCATAAAATAATCTCACCAGAACTGTCTCTAACTCAACAACACTGGTAACACTAATAGCAGGGGCGCGAACTATCGCCCATTTGGTAGTGGAATCCTTAACTAAGTCAAGATCTCTTTTAAGGTCGGAAAGAAAACTAGACTTTGGTATTGTCATAGATTTAACTATGAAACTAATAAAATCTTCAACAAACTTATATAGTACACTATTATACATATACGTATACCGAATATTATTATGTATTTGTAAGGTGGCCAGATGCTGCATCTCGCGCTCTCCGCGAGCAGGCGCGCTCTCTGCTCTCCCGTTCTGGCTGTCCTGGCCGGAGGACTGGACGTTGCCTGTCGCCTGTTTCTTTTTTTTTTTTTTTACCAATTATCTTTCTTTTTATTTGTTCTCCATTTTAGTAAAGTTTCCCTTTTAACTAAAGTTTTCTGTGATTACTTTTATTGTTTTATTTATATATTACGAGAACTTATATTGAATGTTTTTATTTGTCACCAAGTTTTATTTTTTGTGTTTTAATACTTTGTGAACTTTTATGGTCTCAATGTTTCTTTGATTTTATTTTAAGTTTTAGGGGAAACGTTTTATGTATTTTAGTTTTGCTTCGTTTTATTCATTTTAGTTTATATATTATGCTTTTTAGGATTTTATACATTTTGTTTTACATTTGTATCTTTCTTTTATGTTGCCTTTTTGCTGAATTTTATTATTTACAATATTCTTAAGATAGTATGCCTCTGACGTCACTGAGGCAATGTTGACGTTTTTTTTAAACAATAAAGCAGAGACGGTCAGACAGTCAACGAAGGTGTTTCCTTTATCCAGTCCTCCAGAGTAGTTAACCGGCTGTGTCGCCATTTTTGGATTATCGGTGTCGTGCCAAGGAAGTGAACAACGGGGATACGATCACGAAGACAAGAGTTAAGTACTGAAGTGCCTGACATTCTTTGCATAGGAGCTGGACGTGATCTAAAAGAACATTTTTATTAAATCATCCTTAGCAGACCTTTTTATTGAACTTGGCTGGTTCACTTCCCTAGTCTTTTTTTAGGAGGGCAGAACAAGTTTCACTTTGACTTGATGTAGACAGGACCGGGGCCCCTGGGTTAACACGGACATCACACTACAGCACGTTTTTGGTGGCTTTTGCGGTGGGATATTCCAGTGCATGAGTTAACGCTCTTGATTAATCACTTTCTGATGTTGAGACGTCCAGTAATTTATTTTATATCATGCATGTCTTAAGTAGTTGGTGAGCCACTCGTTTTCTCATTTAATGTTTGTGTTTTATGTTTTTTGTCACGTTTTTCTCATTTTACAGGTTTTCAGGCCTTAAAAAACGTGCTGTAGTGTGATGTCCGTGTTAACCCAGGGGCCCCGTCCCAGTTCATCAAGTCAAAAGTGAAAACTTATTCGCCCTCCCTTGATGCTGGCCAGGGAAACAAGCGCTAAGGGCCTGGCTAACCCCTGTCAATTCAAAACCCTGAAAGTGGTAGCGTGGGGGAGGGAGTTTGAATCAGTTAAATGGGTGTATTCCAGCGTGACAATCTCTTTCTGATGCTCGGCCTAATAAAACAAAATTCTAAAACTAATTGAAAAATACTAATAAAATATAAAATGCCAAAACATGTGCAGAAGGCACTTAAAATGATTAAGGCTGCCGTATACTAAAACTAAAGAAAAGATACTCCCGAGTGGAGTATCTGGCAGAAGGCTTACCAATAAAAACAAAGGCTAGATCAGCAAGTCTGACGCCACTGCTGAAGGCTTAAAAATTGACAAAATCTAAATACAGCAGAAAAGAAAACAACAGTCTGGTGTACTAAAATGAAAAAACACAGACTTCCTACCACAAAGTATAAAAAGGATTAAGTAAAAGGAATCCAGCCAAGTTCAATAAAAAGGTCTGCTAAGGATGATTTAATAAAAATGTTCTTTTAGATCACGTCCAGCTCCTATGCAAAGAATGTCAGGCACTTCAGTACTTAACTCTTGTCTTCGTGATCGTATCCCCGTTGTTCACTTCCTTGGCACGACACCGATAATCCAAAAATGGCGACACAGCCGGTTAACTACTCTGGAGGACTGGATAAAGGAAACACCTTCGTTGACTGTCTGACCGTCTCTACTTTATTGTTTAAAAAAAACGTCAACATTGCCTCGGTGACGTCAGAGGCATATTATCTTAAGAATATTGTAAATAATAAAATTCAGCAAAAAGGCAACATAAAAGAAAGATACAAATGTAAAACAAAATGTATAAAATCCTAAAAAGCATAATATATAAATTAAAATGAATAAAACGAAGCAAAAATAAAATACATAAAACGTTTCCCCTAAAACTTAAAATAAAATCAAAGAAACATTGAGACCATAAAAGTTCACAAAGTATTAAAACACAAAAAATAAAACTTGGTGACAAATAAAAACATTCAATATAAGGTCTCGTAATATATAAATAAAATAATAAAAGTAATCACAGAAAACTTTAGTTAAAAACTATACTAAAATGGAGAGCAAATAAAAAGAAAGATAATTGGCAAAAAAAACGAGCACGACAGGCAACGTCCAGTCCTCCGGCCAGGACAGCCAGAACGGGAGAGCAGAGAGTGCGCCTGCTCGCGGAGAGCGCGAGATGCAGCATCTGGCCACCTTACAGAATTCAACACAAAAATCAAAACATGCTATTGATAACCTGAAAGAGTGTGTATTGATATATATACTGCCATTCAGGGACTATATCTCTGGTACCCTGTACCTGTAAATAATTAACTAATTTCTATTACAATTAAAATCATAAAGCAATAGAAATATAAGATAATGCAATTTGGGGATAATTCAGTAAACACAGTAAAAGAAGACTGCTGCGCCCGGTGCCAGCTGAAACAACCAAAGAAAATTATCTGCCATACTCCGAGGCTCACTTATGCGACCCACCCTGTGAGTTTAACCCTTTTGCTGATGCGAGGGTATGTATACCCTCAAACTTTTTCGCCGCTAATCTGTTTCGTATTATCAAGTACCTCTTTCGAGACTGCAAAAGCTTAGACTGCGTTTCCCACTCATCGTGGATTGATGGAACTCTGTAGGCTCCCCTTCGGACTTGTTCATGCAGGAGCTACATATACTAAGCTCATGCGAAAAGTTCTCTTGGGTTTGTCTAATGTTTCATTTTATTATGACAATATTTACATATATGGGAAGACGTGGGATGAACATGTCACTGCATTAACACAAGTTTTAGGGCGGTTACGACTACACAACTTAACAGCTCGTCCTTTTAAATGTAAATTCGGATTTAACTCGATCCAGTACCTAGGATTTGTTGTAGATGGTCAGAGTGTTAAATCTCAATTTAATAAAGTAGAATCTCTCTTAAAACTGCCTCCTCCCACAACAAAGAAGACTTTGAGGTCATTTTTGGGGATGGTGTCTTTCTACCGGATGTTCATCCCACAAGCTTCTTCTCTCACGAGTCCGATGTCAGATCTCTCTCTCTCTAAGTGCCGTGTCCGTTGAGGACGTAGGCGGTCATGGATCTCCACAGCTCCCTATTCTTAGATGTTTTCAACATTTCCAATCCCATCACTCTTGATCTTTCGCTTTCTGGTATCCGTCCTGCCATCCAAGTACTTAAACTGTTCAAATACGTGATACGTTGCCTGCCCCTACTCCTTTTTCCTTCAATCCGTCCTGTCAAAGCCAGATTTTCATATTTGTTCTTCCTCATAATGTGTCCTACAAATTCGAGCTGTCTCTTCCGGATGTTCTTCATCAACATTCGTTCTACCCCTGCCTTGCGTAGTACAGCCTCATTGCTTACGTGGTCCACCCATGATATTCTGAAGATACGTCTTAGAAACCACATTTCTACTACCTCAAGCCCTCTTTCCATCTGAGTTGGTATTGTCCAGCATTCACAGCCATATGTAAGGATGGAGTTTACATAACAATCCAGCACTCGTAGTTTGGTATCAGTAGGCATCTTTCGATCTTTAAGAATTTTCCCCAGTTTCTGAAATGCATCCTTTGCCATACCTATCCTTTTCTTGATCTCTCTATCGCATTTCCCGTCATCAGCTATGAGACTTCCTAGATAGTTGAACTTTTCCACCTGTTGGATCTTATAGGTACCGACATGCAACATACATTGTGGTTTTACAGTCTTCTTGCTGACAACCATGCATTCCGTTTTCTTACAATTTATGGTCAGACCTTTCTTTTTGCTTTCTTCAATTACTTTGTCGAGTAGTTCCTGTAAATTATGCCTTGACTCCGCAATCAATACTGTATCATCTGCATACCGAAGGTTGTTGATGTTATGGCCTCCCAGTATGAATCCCGGCATGTCCTCAAGTTGTCTCAGTATCATTTCGCTATACAAGTTGAACAAGTCTGGTGATAGAACGCATCCCTGTCGTACCCCTCTGCAGATTGGAGTGTATTTACTTGTGTCATTGTCGACTCTCATGCATGCTTTTTGCTCCCAGTTTAAGTTTCTTATCAGCCTTATGTCTTTTCCGTCTAGATCTAAACCTTGTAAAAGCCTTAATAGTTCTTCATGCTGCACTTTATCGAAGGCCTTTATGTAGTCGACGAAGCACATAAATAGATCTTTCTGCATTTCTATAGCTCTTTCAGACAGCATTCTCACCATCCAAATTGCATTCCTCGTTCCTGCATCCTGTTCAAAACCGTATTGCACATTTCCTATTTCAGGCCTTATTCTGCTTCTTGCTCTTTCCATGATGTCAGATATGTTACGCAAAGGGAGTCGCGAACCATTAGTATAGGCACGTGATTTACAAAATAAATTTAATGATTTAAAAACCGCATTATCTAGTGATCCTGTGTTGAAATTGCCTGATGCAAAGCTTCCGTTTGTAGCAAGAACAGACGCTTCAAACTATGGACTGGAAGCTGTGTTATTGCAATATGATAATAATTTCCCTTTTTCCAGTTGCATATGCGAGTAAGAAACTATTAGATCGAGAAAAGGAGGGCCCCCCAGTCCTTGAGACAGTGAAAACAACGCTCTAGATCCTGAGTGTTTCTTTTCGTTTTTATGAATCTCCTACTTCAAAAAGGAGATGAAATAAAATGTGAGAGGCAACATAAAACAATCAAGGTTACGATAAAGAACTCGTTATTCTGTGAAGTGCTGTGAAGTGTTTCTGAGTGAAATAAGTGAACAGCGAGTGAGTAAACACCGGCCTTGCCGGGGGCATGCCCCGAGGGCAACTAGGCTGTCCCTGGCTGATGACGTCATTTTGACGTCACCCATAATGGCCGTTTACACACCGCCTGTTAGGAGAAAAGACTCCATCGGCTTATCTTTCTCTTGCATTCCTACAATTGATCTGGCATGTGAAGTAATTTTTGACATTTTGAAAATAGATCCAGAAGATATAATCGGGTTTCAACAAATTAGAAATAATAAAGTGATAATAAAATTCAAAGAGAACAAGAAGTTTTTAGATTTTTGCAACAAATATGAAGAAAAAACCATACCTATCAAAAACTCAAGCGAAAAGGTAAAAATATTGAATTTCAGTCAAGTATTTGCATACGTGTCAATTAGATATGCACCATTTGATATGGACAATGATGTTCTAGAACAAGTACTCAATAAATACGGGAAAGTGTACAACATAAGAATAAATAGGCATACTTATGGTAAAGCTGAAGGCCTGTTAAACGGCACACGGACAGCAAAAATGGAAATAAGATATAACATTCCGTCTACAATGACAATATGTGGACACAGTGTCAGTTTTTTCTACAGTGGACAAACTAAGACATGTCATAAATGCGGGAGGGCTGATCATCTGGCAGCATCTTGTACACATGAAGACCGTATTAATATCCTTAACGAAAAAGACTTTCCTCCGTTAAGAAAAGAAGCAAATGAGGACGAATGTAGTGAAACACAAGCAAAACCAGAAGGAATGTCTAAAGAAACGAATGCACTTCAAAATGACCTTGAGGAAATAAGGACAGAAATAGAGCAGATCGAGCAGATGGCGCAGATGGAGCCTAGCAGGAATGCAGGAGTTTGGAAATACCGGGAGGTCCAGGTACAGCTGGACAACAGGAATCTGCAGGCTGATATGCATAAGTGCGGATACAAGGGAACCGAGAGGGGAAGCTGAAGAGGAATGTGAGAGGAGAAAACAGAAAGTACAAAGGGCAGCGCAGGTGGAAACGGGAAACATGGAAACAGAAAAGGAGCTGATAATTAAACAGACCAAGGTGGGAACAACAACAGAACGGCAAGATGTAGCTGGCGAGATGCAGACGCAACTGCGAAAATTGGCGAACGAGCAACAGGACAGAGATGGCGAACTAGTAGCGGAGAGAGAGATGGCAGGATGCGTAGAAAGTAGTGGAACAAAGAAAGAAATAATTACAGGTGGATGTGAGAAGCAAATGCAAGTGGAAATGGTGGAAAGAAGATACGAGGAAAATAGAGAAAAGAGGACAGAAAAAGAGATATCAACGTCGTTACATGAGGAAGATGACGAGATCCAAAGAGAAAAAAAGATGGCAAGGTGGTTACGTGACGAAATTGATGAGATGCTGGAGGAAGGAGACACGCCCAGATGTCAAAGCAAAGGACGCGGTCAGCAGCAGATGGAGGCGGACAGGCAGGTGGACAAAAGCTCAGAGAGAAGGAAAAAAGGTAAAGACTGCATTACGTATGTGCAAACAGTGGCGGATATACATCAAATAGATCAGAATTTGACTTACTCTAAAAATGACTTGACTAGTTGGAAGGGACAGGAAAGAAATATAGAAAGTGAAGAATTAGATGAAAGTAGTAGTGGTAACAAGTGGAGAATTCAACTTAAAGATGATGGTAAAATGTATATTAAGAAAGACACGACGACGGTGACAGAAAAACAAAAAACTTCTGAAATAGAAAAAGAAAAGGAGGACCGAAATACAAAGAGACAAAAGACCTCCCTTACATAGTGTTTATTTCTATTATATAAAAATGCCTTTAACAATAGCTACCCTTAACATAAATGGGCTAAATGATGTTTGTAAACAAATGAAACTAGCATCCTTTGCAAATCTTCATAAGATAGATATTTTGATGCTGCAGGAGCATAATGTTAAATACGAAGTGAATTTAAAATATTTACAAAATTATTTTGATGTTATTCTAAATACATGTGTTAACTTAAAAGGAGGCACAGCCTTTCTTATAAATAAGAATAAAGGAATCAAGGTATTAAGCACTGAAATGAATGCTGAAGGACAGATATTGAGCATGAAGGTAGAATACTGTAATAGGATCATCCCTATTATAAATGTATATGCCCCCTCGGGTTCAAACAAAAACAAGGAAAGAAATGAACTATATAAAAACAAATTACTCTACTATCTAAGACATAATACAGAAAACATCATTTTAGGTGGGGATTTCAATTCGGTTACTTCAATGAAAGATTGCAGCAATGAAAATTACAAAACTTTAAGATCCAATGCCTTAAGGGACCTTATTAGCAATGTTGGATTAAAAGATATAATGAACACAGACACAAGTCTTCCAGAGTATACTTATATCACTAATAACTATGGCTCTAGAATAGACAGGATATATGTAAAACAATTCCATGATAACATTGTAAAATGCGATACTGTTCCAGTTACCTTTTCAGACCACTGTATGATAAAATGTACCTTAAAAATGAATGGTATACTGGTAGGAAAAGGAGTATGGAAATTGAATTCAAAAATAATTAATAATGAGGAAGTAAAAGAAAACTTTTTTAACATGTGGAAGCAGCTAAAGCTAAAAATTCGTCATTACAAGAATATACTAGGGTGGTGGGAAGAGTGTGCGAAACCAGAATGTAAAATTTTCTTTATGAAAGAAGCTAAAAGGATTTCAGCTGAAAAATATGGATTGATTAATCTTCTCCAAAATAGGCTAAAACAATTGTACTTCTTGGGAAATACCGGAAATATAAAATACATTGAAATCAGATATTTAAAAGAGAAAATTGAAAGAATTCAAAATGAAATATGTGAGGGAATAAAACTAAGGGCTAAACTTCGGGACAGAGTAGAAGGTGAAAAAATATCCTTGCATCTATTATCTAAGGAAAAAAACGTTAGATATAACAAAATGATTACTAAAATCGCTGACGGTGTAGGAAATGTTATTACAAATACAGAAAGCATATCTCTGCATGTTAAAAATTACTTTAGCCAATTGTTCATGAAAGCTGATGGCAATGAGGGTGTACAACTAAAGTTTCTGGAAAAATGCACTGATAAATTAAACGAAAGAGATAAAGAAATGTTAACTGAAATTGTTGCTGAAAAGGAAATATACAATACAATAAAAGGAATGAAACTTGGCAAATCGCCTGGCTCAGATGGGTTACCGATAGAATTTTACAAAGTCTTCTGGCCCGTAATAAGACAGGAATTCATAAATGTTGTACAAACTATATTTATGACAAATAAACTTTCTGAATCTCAACACTTAGGATTAATTAAATTGATACCGAAAAAAGGAAATATCGAAAAGCTTGAGAACTGGAGACCAATCACCTTACTGAATGTAGATTATAAAATAGTAGCTAAATTGCTAGCAAATAGGCTTAAGTTAGTGATGGAGAAAATCATATCAAATGAACAATTTTGTGGAATCTATGGTAGATCCATAATTAATTGTAATAATATTATCAGAGACATTGTGTGTTTTGCTGATACTGAACAAAATGAACTTGCACTGCTAAACCTTGATTGGGCTAAGGCATTTGATCGCGTTAACATATCATTTCTGATGAAATGCATGAAAGTCTTTGGTATACCTGAGAGGTTCGTTGAATGGATATTAATGTTATATACTGAATGTAGAAGTAAAGTCATAATTAATAATATGCCAACATCTAGCTTTCCTGTTGAAAGATCTGTAAGACAAGGATGTCCACTGTCTATGCTGTTGTATGTCATCTTTCAAGAACCTTTGTATTTATCTATCAAAAAGAATAACCGAATAAAATCTCCAAAATTCCCTAATGGGAAGAACTTACTTATTTTAGGTTATGCAGATGACTCGACCATTGTAATTTCTAATAACGAATCACTATTAGGAGTGGATGAGGAAGTAAGGAAATTTGAAAAAGCCACAAACTCTGAATTAAATAGAAACAAAACTTGTATAATGGGTATTGGAAGATGGAGAAAAAAGAGGATGTGGCCATTGAATTGGCTGAAAACAGTTGACTCTATGAAAATACTCGGGTTGTATTATGAACACTCATATGCCGAGTCTGAAAATAAGAATTGGACAGAAGCCATTGCGAAATTACAAAAAGCAACAGATATGCTTTCAGCTAGATATCTCTCCATACTTCAGAAAGGAATTATCATAAATACTTTAATATTATCAAAAATTTGGTATATATCCCATACGTTCAAAATAAATAGTGAACAGATAAAACAGATAAATTCTAGAATATTCAGGTATATTTGGAAAGGTATGTATCAACCAATTGGCAGAAACACCCTTTGTCTACCCAGACGGAGAGGAGGTATAGGAATAACCAATGTACAGTGTAAAGCGAACGCATTGTTAGCAAAAGCATGTTTAGATGATGCAATGCAAGAGAGAGGTTTAACACCATATTATTGTCAAATCAGACTTAGCCACCTTATTGATAATACGGAATTAAAATCTGTATGCTATGTTACGCCCCCTTATTACTCAAAAGCAATCGAGAATATAAGGAAAATTGTAAAATGCAAAAGCTTCCCAAATGTGAAGGCAAAGAATATTTATGAAATGTTAATACCAGATGTAAATCCACAGGTAGAAGCAAGATATCCCTTAATGAAATGGGACATGATCTGGAAAAATATAAACAGCAAATTTATAGGAATACAAGAAAGGGAATTTATTTATAGATATATACATGAAACTATTCCAACTAATAGTAGATTGGAAATGCTAAATATAAGAGAGGATGACAAGTGTTTACAGTGTGGCGAGACTGAAACAGTGTTGCATGTATTCTATTTTTGCAAAGAAGTAAGACATGTAGTCAGGTTTTTCCAAACCATATTAAAGAAAACTTGCAATGTAAATGTAAATAGCTTTATTGAGACACTTATGTTTAATTTCAAAGGTAAAAATAATAAAGACAGGAATACTGCTGTAGTCCTGATCACAGACTATTTGTATAGCTTATGGAGATGTAGACTACATATAGATAGCACAATGAATGTAATCAGTAACCTAGAATGGAAAATTTATAACAGTAAATGGATATTGCAGCATGTTTTAAAAGAAAAAATCTCAACATATTTTACAGAAGAATATATAAAGATGTGATATATGATGTAATATATACCCATAATGTATTGATAAATGTCGCTTGTGTGAATTGTGTACCAAATGTAATACTTTTAGTTTAGATAAGAATGTAACATCGGTAGAATGTATTAACCTTGGAATGATAGTTTCCTTTGATTGTAAATAATGAACTTCTGTTTGTATCTCAATATATTGTAATAATACGTTTGTAAATTGTATAAAATTCGTTTTTAAATAAAAGATAAAAAAAAAAAAGATCGAGAAAAGAGGTATTCTGCCATCGAACGCGAATGTTCAGCCATTATGATCGGCATCTAACGGTTCGATTACTACCTTAGAAGCAAACACTTTATTTTGGAAGTTGACCATAAACCTTTAGTATATATGAAGAGTTGCAAGGGATCCAACAATAGAGTTGCAAGTTGGGCCTTAATCTTCAATCTTATTCTCTCAGAATTGTTCATAGAGCTGGCCAGGACGACGTAGGTAGGGTAATTCTCGTATCTATTATTAATAGATACTTGTTGGGGGAGTGCTGTCAAAGTAATACTAATTAAATGGCGAAATTTCGTGAAGTATTTACTACGATATACAAAAGAAGAGATACGGTTTGGTTTAGTTTCGTTAAAGTGATTCAAATCAAGTTTACGTAATTCTGAAATATTGTAAAGGGTTTCATATGGTGGTTTCACCTCAATTGTTGTCAGTTGCTGACTGACCATTTGGTCGTTTGTTTGTTTGTTTGTTTGCTGGTGTGTGTGTGCAAATTCCTTTTGATTTCCCGCCACCAAAGCAACGTAGGTGACCCTGTCAGCATTGACGGTCACTTAGCTCCGGTCTTCTCGCCTATTCACACTCATCCTCCATAGGTGAATGTAGATATAAGCTGTTGAACTGTTCTGGTATTTGCTGTCATAACTGACCCGAGCTGTACTCTGGCGCCACAGCCTTTGGCTCCACAACCTCTGGTGCCACTACTTCCGGTGTTACAACCTGAATCTCAAGAATACCGCCTGCTTCATACCAAACAAAGGCTACCCTATCTATATTTTGTTTGTGTTGTGTTCTATTTATTTTGTGGCTGTAAATATGTGTAAATATGTGGTTTGGATATATTAGTTACTTTTAACCTCGAGTGGCAATTAATCATTCAAGGATCATACGCAAAAGAAACCAAAGGGAATAAAGACCTTGAATAATAACTAAACCCCTGCCATTATATATATATATATATATATATATATATATATATATATATATAATATATATAATTATATATATATATATATATATATATATATATATATATAATTATATATATATATATATATATATATATATATATATATGTATATACATATATATATATATATATATATATATATATATATATATATAATTACATATATATATATATATATATATATATATATATATATATATATATATATTATATATATATATATATATATATATATATATATATATATATATATGTAAATATATATATATATATATATATATGTAATTACATATATATATATATATATATATATATATGTAATTACATATATATATATATATATATATATATATATAATATATATGTAATTATATATATATATATAATATATATGTAATTATATATATATATATATATAATTTGTTGCCGCATGAGCCTTTGCGGCTGTTCAATTAATGTAAGGACGACTGATACCGCTGTGTAGCACTCACTCCAGTTTATTGAAAGTGGTCAAACCTGAAATATGTTACATGGTTACAATCAACATTGGTATAATCTGTCACAATAATCCTTTAACATTTACAATTTTGCAATACGTGTTATTATACTAAACAAGGATATAAAGTTGATATAGTTCACTTAAACTAGATCTGTTACAAGTTGATATAGATCACTTAAACAAGATCTCTGTTACCACTAAATACATACACATTGCGGAACAGACGCCGTCCTTTGTGGCTATTCTTATCTTACAGGTCGTCCACGTCCTCTCACGATGGTGTGGCGTTCTATACTGTTTCAATGCGAATTTCTTCACTCTGCGTGTGTGGTCCTTCACGGCCTATCATGGGTTTGTCAGCACGTGAAAACAAGAGTACTGTCCGCAATAGATAAACATATCTTATGTGATGAATGTAGGCCATGTGGTGCAGTTTGCTGCGTGGGGTCGGCACCAGCTTTCAATGCGCGTCAACACTTCGGCTGGAAAGGGTTCGAGTACAGCGAAGCAGTATTCATCTGAAGTAACCCATATGGAGAGCATTAAATATGTTTGTCCGTCGAGGCCCCTGTGAGCGGCTATTGGTTCCGTATGGAGTGGTGTCTGAGTTTTTTTTGTTCTCTTCTCTTTTATCTATTTTCTCTTTCTTCTATCTTTCGTTAACGTTCCTTTTCCTATCTATCTCTATTTACGTCCTTTAACGCCGATACGTCCTTTAACGCCGTCATCGGCGTTAACACTCCCCGGCTTTGGGCGATCTGAGCCCAACACAAGCGAGACTGGGCTAACAACACAGCACGGTGCCAGTGAAACTGACAAAGGGAACCTGATGAAAGATAACATCAGAGAACAGTGAACTCAATGAATCAACTGAAGCCGTATACATGAGATAAGTAGAACGAAAGCAGTCATATGACAAATGAGGAAGAATAGTATCCCTTAAGCATGCAAAACTAATCTACTAAGCGACACAGATTCACAATAGGGTGCGTCAGAAACCCTGAGGTAGTACGGACCTGGGCCTGTCTAACGAGCCCATCTGAGCCTGGGATAACTGCCACAACTCGCTCTAGCTTCCATAGGTTCCTGGGTCCCAGTGGTTCAATTAATAGGACCAGTTCACCAATTGCCTCATTTCTAGACGGTTTAATGATATCTCTGCGCATCCTGAGTGAGTGTACATCCCACTCCATCATTCCCAAAATCGGTCAGCTAGGGATTGTGCGTGAATCCACCTTCAACGGAAAGCCTCATTATTTGGCATGCCTCCCAGGTCTAAACCATCCCCAGAATGCAAATGTAAGATATGGCTTGGTGTTAATGCTTCAAGATCGTTAACTCCTCTGACACAACAGTGAGTGGTCTGTTGTTTAGGGTAGCTTCCACTTCACAGAACATAGCTTGTAGTCTGTCATCATCGACCCTCGGTAGACCAATAATCGACGAAAGCAGCTTCCGTACTGATCGTATCTGCCTCTTCTATACTCCACCCAAGTGTGATGCCATCTCTGGTGTACCCCTCCTCACCGTGAATCTAACGAATGCATTAAGAAATGCATCTGTATCCAATGCTTGGAGGGTTTCGACGTGGACTGCTCTTGAGCTAAGGCATGTGAAGATGCAACCATATCTCTTCATCGTACTACACATGTATGACAGAGGGAAAGGTCCAAAACAGTCAACTCCAGTATGAATGAATGGTGGTCCTCCTGGTAGTCCTCTTTCAATTGGTAAATCTCCCTGACGTTGAGTGGCAGGATTGCTGTTTACTTTGCGGCAAATAAACATTCCTTTTGGACAATATCTATTAATGGTCTACATGCTATAATCCAGTAGATTCTACGATAGAAAATGTGTGCTCCCTACCTGGGTGGGCAGCTAAGAATATATGGGCATCCTTTACAATTAACTTCGTTACATGGTGGTCCTTGGGTAGGATTACTGGTCCACACCGTTCTCTTGATTCACCAAGATGAATTCTCCTGCCCCACCCTCATTAACGATTGCTTGTCAAGCTCAGGTTCAAGCCGGTAGAGATTGTCACCCTTTTCCAAATTCCCTCTTCTGTGTAGTGAACATCGTTCATCCCTGAAGCTGCTATCTTGCATGTATGCTAGTAAGGAGTCTCTTGTATCATGAAAGGCATTGAAGGTGAGGATAACGTCCTTCCTTGCTCCACTTCACAAGTCTGTGGAACCATGCTACTGCACACTGTAATTCATACCATGAGGAGTAATGTTCAAATAGTTTATCTGTTGGGTTTTTGATCTTCCACAGTTGTTGCTAGGAAAGGGTCTTGCTTACATACCTCGGGATCACGAACGGAGGCTTCAGATATCACCAACTTGGGTGGCCAGTCCTTCTCATACCTTAGGAATGCAGGACCAAATACCATCGTTCACCCTTTATTAACTCATGTGTTGAAAGGCCTCTAGTAGCACCATCAGCTGGATCGTCTTCTGATGATACATGGCGCCACTGGTTTGAAGAGGAGGCCCTATGGATTGTATCAAGTCAGTTTGTTACAAATGTATGAAAGCGTTGCCTGGTACTTGAGATATATTGCAGAACAATCATGCTATCAGACCAGAACACAGAATCTTCCAAAATGAGTGTCATCCCCTGATGTATCTTCGTGTCAACTCGTGCAGCCAGTGTGGCAGCACACAGTTCGAGACGTGGAATGGAGGTTGTCTTGGTGGGTGCAATTCTTGCACAGGCACCAAAGAGGCTTATATGAACATATCCATTATAGTGTCCTAGCCGAACGTATGTTACAACGGCATAGGCCGTTTGTGAGGCATCACAGAAATGATGTAGCTGGGCATGTACTAACATGCTGCTGGCCTGGGCTGCTGCTATGTGACGTGGTATTTTAAAGCCTTCCAGTTTTGCAAATTCACTCATCCATCTTTGCTCTAATGGTGATAGGGGCTAGTAAGCCTAAGGGTTCAAAGATGGAACTCATGATGCTCAAGTATGCCCTTGCGCATGGTTGGCTTCATGGGTGTTGACACTCTGACCTTTAGCACGTCATCATTGAGATCCCACAAGACTTCTAGAGCCCTGTCTATTGGCAAATTATCAACCGTCAGGTTTATGTCCATTATTCGGGGCTTCTTTCATTTGTGGGAATAACTCTCATGACTTTCATATTTAAGTTCACTCCATTGAAACTATCTGCACAATCAAAAACTATTCTAAGTTTGTCTGGTTTGCTTGGGTTGAAGACTGGTTTCGTTTTATTTAGTGGTCCAACGATTTTGTGTACTCGCTCAACAAACCTTTTTTTTTTTTTTTTTTTTTTTTTTTTTTTTTTTTGACATATCTTCGATGCAAGTCAACATTCCTTTTAAGTCTGCTCTTTAATGAGTCTAATCGTCGACAGGCCATACTCCAGTTATCTGGTAGCTCTGGATCAATGCATATGCAGGTACACTCATTTGGGCAACTTGATCATGGGATGTTATTATGACTAGGACTATTGGTAATGCAGTGTGTCTAGGTGTTGCTCTTTCACTCATCCTAATGATATTTGCATGTTCCCTCCTTTTTAGTAATTTCCTTTCCTCCTTTGCTGTTGAGCCTTCCACTGATTTTCCACTCTTTCTATATTCTGTATCATGCAGCAACCGAGAATGGTATCCACCACAGCCATTAACATTGCATGGCCGTGCTCTGTATTGTCTTGCACTGTAGTTAGATTTCAGGCAATTGAAGCATTTCATGTGGCCGACCAAATCTTCCTGCGTTGGTGAATACTGGCGGACTTGAACAAATCACAGAAAGCCAGGCTTTGTTCTCCATAACAGATCGCATGTAATCGGTTTTGAAGTCGACGGTCTTGTCTGGATTGTAAACCCAAACTCTGCCCTTCGATCTCGTTGTGTAACCTTCTCAATCGTCTGAAGGCCTCTGACCCTTCTTAGGAATTTCCTTACTAGTAACTTTATGTTACTGAATATGAGGCCCCTCCATCCAACTCTCTTTGCTGACCTGCCTAAATTTCCACTTCCTTTCATAAGCATTCCCTAAGCTGTAATATATCTCGTCCTTTTTTGCTTGCCTTTGGTTTTATATTGTTCCATCGGTCTATCCTAATATCATCAAGGTCTTTTGTCAGTTGCATTATGTAGAAGGGTATGTCAAGTTCTTGTAGCCTCTCGAAGGAGCTGGTGTAATATGTAATTGATCCACAAAGTCATAGAACTCTGTGAGCCCTTCTAAGTCATTTCTCTTCACATGTGTCCACTTTAACAATTTCTCAATTTGTTTTTCTATGTATTTTGTCACATCACCGAACTTCATTTTGAGTGCGTTCATGGCTGTTTTGAGACCCTTCTAACTGGACATCTTTAGACAGTGCGAGATTGTATGCAGAGCCTCGGATCACAGTGGATGATTCTGGCTCTTCACATGTGGCCAATTTAACAATTCCTCAGCCCGTTTTTCTATGTATTGTGTCATATCACTGAACATCTATATTGCTCTGATGTCTTTCCATCATCTTTCTTTCTCCTTTTGAGCGTCAGGTTTCTAATGTCATCATCATTAGTCATGTCCCTTTCACTGCCGCTCTCTTCAGCCTCAGTTTCACTATCTTCCGATGTTTCATGAGCCCGTTTAGATGTTCCCTTTATTACCGAATTGACAGTATTATACATTTTCTTTAGAGTACCTTCCTGATGCTCAGCTACTTCAGCATCAGCAGATGATGTGGTCCGGTTGATATCATTTACGTTGTCAGGTTCCAATTCTCGCGTTCTGACCAACTGGGTTGAGAGAAGACGCAACTCTTTTACCACACCGCCCAGATGAGTCATTAAAGTATCAAAACAGCGCAGTAATGGATCATCTAATTTGGCAAAGGTAGTTGCCTCTGGCTCTTCCCTTTTGATACCGTGGTCCTGGTTTAAGGTTTCTCTGTCGTTCATAGGTTCTTAATTTTCTCGTTGACTGTGCCAATCTTGGTTCATCCGCATCACATCACATGGGTCCTTGGTTCCTTTATATCACTTCACATGAGTTATTTCTTCCCTTTACTTCACATCACACGAGCTCCTTTCTCCTCTACATCTCATCACATCACATGAGCCCTCTGCTTCTTTACATAACATCAACTTTCTTACTCATTGACTGTGCCAATCTTAGTTCATCCGCATCGCATCACATCACATGGGTCCTTGTTTCCTTTATATCACTTCATATGAGTAATTTCTTCCCTTTACTTCACATCACACGAGCTCCCTTATTCTCTTCACAATACATGTGCAAGAGCCTAAGCTCTTTCGCAATACCAGTGCATGAGCCTAAGCTCTTTCCCAATACTAGTGCATGAGCCGAAGCTCTTTCGCAGAACAAGTGCATGAGCCTAAGCTCTTTCCCAATACTAGTGCATGAGCCTAAGCTCTTTCACAGAACAAGTGCATGAGTCTAAGCTCTTTCGCAATACCAATTTATATCACTTCACATGAGTATTTTCTTCCCTTTACTTCACATCACACGAGCTCTTTTTTTCTCTTCACAATACATGTGCATGAGCCTAAGCTCTTTCGCAGTACCAGTGCATGAGCCTAAGCTCTTTCGCAATACCAGTGCATGAGTCTAAGTTCTTTCACAATACCAGTGCATGAGCCTAGACTCTTTCGCAGTACAAGTGCATGAGTCTAAGCTCTTTCGCAATACCAGTGCATGAGCCTAGACTCTTTCGCAGTACAAGTGCATGAGCCTAAGCTCTTTCGCAGTACAAGTGCATGAGCCTAAGCTCTTTCGCAGTACAAGTGCATGAGCCTAGACTCTTTCGCAGTACAAGTGCATGAGCCTAAGCTCTTTCGCAGTACAAGTACATGAGCCTAAGCTCTTTCACAATACCAGTGCATGAGCCTAGACTCTTTCGCAGTACAAGTGCATGAGCCCAAGCTCTTTCACAGTACAAGTGCATGAGCCTAAGCTCTTTCGCAATACCAGTGCATGAGCCTAGACTCTTTTGCAGTACAAGTGCATGAGCCTAAGCTCTTTTGCAGTACAAGTGCATGAGCCTAAGCTCTTTCGCAATACCAGTGCATGAGTCTAAGCTCTTTCGCAATACCAGTGCATAAGCCTAGACTCTTTCTCAGTACAAGTACATGAGCCTAAGCTCTTTCGCAGTACAAGTGCATGAGCCTAAGCTCTTTCGCAGTACAAGTGCATGAGCCTAAGCTCTTTCACAATACCAGTGCATGAGCCTAAGCTCTTTCGCAGTACAAGTGCATGAGCCTAAGCTCTTTGGCAGTACAAGTGCATGAGCCTAAGCTCTTTTGCAATACCAGTGCATGAGCCTAAGCTCTTTCGCAATACCAGTGCGTGAGCCTAAGCTCTTTCGCAATACCATTGCATGAGCCTAAGCTCTTTTGCAATACCATTGCATGAGCCTAAGCTCTTTCGCAATACCAGTGCATGAGCCTAAGCTCTTTCGCAATACCAGTGCATGAGCCTAAGCTCTTTCGCAATACCAGTGCATGAGCCTAGACTCTTTCGCAGTATAAGTGTATGAGCCTAAGCTCTTTCGCAATACCAGTGCATGAGCCTAGACTCTTTCGCAATTCCTTATCACATGTCACTTATCACTTGGTTATTTGATTCACTTCCCTTTTACGCTGGTTCAGTTAGTTTAGTTTAGATCTTTATTTACCACCCTGCACAGGCATGGGCAAGCTTTGATACATTTATGTAGTCATGACATTGTTGCTAACATTGTATTACAAATTAAGGTAATAACATGATTATATTCTATAGTATATCAACGTGAATAGACATTTGATAAATGTTATAATAGGGTATCATATACCGAATTTCGGATATAGCATAATTACATCTTCTAGTACAGTTGATGTTATGAAATAATTACATAACTCTGCGTACCTCATGCTAGGTGGTCTGAAAGGTTGTATCATATGGCACTCTGAAATGTAATGTTCAAGTGTTCGTTTATACTCTTCGTTGCAAAGTCTGCATTTAGTTTCTTCTACATTGCATTCTGAACTGACTTGCCAATACATTCTATATCTAAGTCTAATTCTTGCAGTCACAATATCACATTGTCTTGTTCTTGTCTTGTATGACCCATAAATGAATCTCTCCTGCGAGAACTGGTCAAAATGTTTTATGCTACAGCTTTCAGGTCTTTGAGAGTTTGTTAGCTCCATCAAGTCCTCCCTATTGGACGTTCTTATTATGTGTGAGATCCTAGCAAGAAGTATGCCAAAGTCTATATCCACAATTTGCTTATCACATCCTGCCCTCACTAGGCGATCAGCATGATTCCAACATGCGATGGTATCCACACAAAATGTATAGCATGTCCCCGTTCCTTGGCGCGATGTACATTTATTCTTATATCATTTACGATATTTCCAGCACCTTTATCAAGGGTGTTCAGAGTCTGGAGAGCACTCTGCGAGTCGCAGAAAATTACTCCTGAGCCTTGAGTTAACAGAAAGTCTGTGGCTATGAGTATTCCTGCCAACTCAGTTTGCGTAGTGCTCGCCCAGTCATGAACCCTCCTACAATCTTGGTGCTGCAAAATATTGTTTTTATATACAACATAAGCACATCCTGCTCTACTTCCAGACTGTAGGGATCCATCAGTGTAACATTCATAGTCAATATTCAGAGTTTCAAGATGCTCATTAATGGTTGCAAGAGGTGTGTTGCCCAAGTACATGGTGAAACTGTGTCTTTTATAGGGACATCAGGATAAAATACGTTCAATGTCGACATTTTCCACGGTGGAATAGAACGTCCATATGGGAACCTACTCAAGGACATATTCAATTGGTGTATGGATTTGTATGTCACTTGCAACCATGAATTTGAGGGCGACTCGGCATTTAAGTTGCCTCTGGAGCTCTGTATTATAGAAGGGTTCTTTAATTGCTTTGTCTCCAAAAATAGTATTGATGTATGATATTCTTTCGTAAATGAGTAGCCCAAGTTGAGTTCCTTTCTCATGTTCACAATCCTCGTTGTTTTAGGAGCACCGAAGATAATCCTCATGGCTGCGTTCTATACAATTTCTAGACAATTTAACTCTGATTCCCTAAATGATACAAGGTGTAAGGCATGGTAATCTACGACTAACCGTATATATGATAAGTAAAAGAGTCTTGCAATGTTAACATTGACACCATGTTCTCTCTGCCAACAAAGAGTGCTTGAGTGGCTTCAGCCACTCCACAGTCTTTTCTTTAAGTTCATAATGAGTTCTGTGTCGTTAATAGTCACCCCGAGATACTTGTATTTGTGGCAAAGATCTAGCTCAATGTCATCTATATGAAAGTTTGGCAGTGGGATTGTAAGAGGATTGAGTGCCTTGGTTTTTCAATTGAGATTATCAAACCGCACTCAGTAGCTTTTGTGGACAGTACATTAAGTCTTTGCATTCTATCCTCGGATGAAGTTTTAATGCAGATGTCATCAGCATAACAAATAATGGAATCACTACCCTCAAGTGGTATATTGCTTAATAGTTTGTGCATTAAAATGTTAAATAGCATGGGGCTAAGTACGCCCCCCTGAGGTGTGCCAAGCTCAAACATTTTGATATGTACTTTAGATCCCTGAAGAGAACATGAGCTGATCGGTTGGATAAATACATTTGAATCCACGTTAAAAGTTTACCTTGAATACCAAAGCTAGCCAGTTGCTCAAGGATGAGGTCTCTGTTTGCAATATCAAAGGCAGATTTAAGATCGAGAAATACAGTTTGCATGCCTTGCTGAGAATTTGTCAAGTACTCTGCAAAACAGTGCTGAGTGCTACGTCCTGGGAGGAATTCATACAGTCTTGGAGTTAACTTGGCATGTATGCGATACATGAGTCTGCTCAAAATAATTCTCTCAAGTACCTTGCATAAACATGAGGTCAATGAGACGGGTCGGTACTTATCAGAGTTCGGTTTGGGTATGGGAATGATTAAGCTTTGAGTCCAGGAGCTTGGGAGTATTCCTTGGTACACTATAAGTGATGCCATCCTCGCCTGGGGCGGTCGCCTTACCCTTGCGAAGTGCATTATTTAATTCCCACTCAGTTATTTCACGCCGGTTCACAGGAGCGAAACCGTCGTGTATTCTCCGTAGATTTACAATTTTGCAATACGTGTTATTATACTAAACAAGGATATAAAGTTATAAAGTTATAAAGATATAAACAAGATCTCTGTTACCACTAAATACATACACATTGCGGAACAGACGCCGTCCTTTGTGGCTATTCTTATCTTACAGGTCGTCCACGTCCTCTCACGATGGTGTGGCGTTCTATACTGTTTCAATGCGAATTTCTTCACTCTGCGTGTGTGGTCCTTCACGGCCTATCATGGGTTTGTCATACATACATATCATACATATACATATCATATATATATACATATCATAATATATATACATATCATATATATGCATATTATATATATACATATTATATATATACATATTATATATATACATATTATATATATATATATATATATATATATATATATATATATATATATATATACATATATATATATATATATTATATATATATATATATATATATATATTATATATATATATATATATATATATATATATATTTATATATATATATATATATATATTATATATATATATATATATATATATATATATATATATATATATATATATATATATTATGTATATATGTATATATATATATAATATATATATATATATATATATATATATATATATATATATATATATATATATATATATATATATATATATATATATATATATATATATATATATATATATATATATATATGTATGTATGTATGTATATATATATATATATATATATATATATATATATATATATATACATATATATATATATATATATATATATACATATATATATATATATATGTATATATATACATATATATATATATATATATATATATATATATATATATATATATATATGTATGTATGTATGTATATATATACATACATATATATATATATATATATATATATATATATATATATATATATATATATATATATATATATATATATATATATATACATACATACATACATATATATATATATATATATATATATATATATATATATATATATATATATATATATATATATATATATATGTATATATATACATACATACATATATATATATATATATATATATATATATATATATATATATATATATATATATATATATATATATATATTTATATGTATGTGTTTATGTATATAGATAGATAGATAGATATGTGTGTGTGTATATGTATATGTATGTATATATATATATATATATATGTTAACGCCGATGATGGCGTTAAAGGACGTAAATAGAGATACGGCGTTAAAGGACGTAAATAGAGATAGATAGGAAAAGGAACGTTAACGAAAGATAGAAGAAAGAGAAGAAGAGAACAAAAAAAAAACTCACAGACACCACTCCATACGGAACCAATAGCCGCTCACAGGGGCCTCGACGGACAAACATATTTAATGCTCTCCATATGGGTTACTTCAGATGAATACTGCTTCGCTGTACTCGAACCCTTTCCAGCCGAAGTGTTGACGCGCATTGAAAGCTGGTGCCGACCCCACGCAGCAAACCGCACCACATGGCCTACATTCATCATATAAGATATGTTTATCTATCGCGGACAGTACTCTCTTGTTTTCACGTGCTGACAAACCCATGATAGGCCATGAAGGACCACACACGCAGAGTGAAGAAATTCGCATTGAAACAGTATAGAACGCCACGCCATCGTGAGAGGACGTGGACGACCTGTATAGGGGTTACCTCTTCATTATCAAAATGGGAGGATAGCCAAGAGAGACCTGTCATCCAAACATCGGACTTCACGAGATCATAAGCTAAAGGACCGCGGGTCAACAAATCACCAGGGTTATCTTTGCCGGGACAATGGAACCAACAACTAGGAGAAGTCAAACTTTGGATCTCAGCTACACAATTGGAAACAAAAACCTTCCAATTATTGGCATTTCCTTTTATCCAGTGAAGTGTAACTTTAGAATCTGTCCAACAGAAAATCTTGACATGCTCATCTAAATTGAGGGCAGATTTAACAAACTTAACTAATCGTGCTGACATTAAGGCAACTCGTAATTCCAGTCTCGGCAAAGTCACCTTCTTGATGGGTGCTATCCTAGCTCGAGCAATTACAAGATTTACCTTAAACGATCCATCAGACTGGGGGGCTCGGAGATATACACAAGAACCATACCCCTTCTCAGATGCATCTCCAAAGGCATGTAGTTCAAGGCCGGTCATCTGATTCCACACTTCTGTAAAATAGCAACGATCAATACACCATTCTTTCAGGCATGAGAGAGATTGGGTCCATGTATTAAATTTAGTTTGTAACTCATTAGGTGAGGGTTCATCCCAATCAAGTCCCAACCTCCAAATCTCCTGAAAATTGATCTTGGCAAACATGATAATTGGACTGATAAAACCCTAGGGATCAAAGAGTCTAGCAATAAGGCTGAAGATAATCCTCTTAGTGAACACATTTTGAAATAAAGGGGGTTCTAAGTGGACACCTTCGTATGAAAAGGAATCAGAGTGAAAAAAATACTTCATTCCAAGGATCTTAGTGGAATCTTTCATCGATTCCAAAGGGATTTCTTGCTTCTCTGACAATTCAATATCAACTTTATCACATCGTACGAGAGTCATACCAGCTTTGTACAGGATGAGTGAAGCCTCTTCAAATTTAATCCTAGCTTCCTCAAAGGTATTACCTCCCGTTAACCAGTCATCCACATAAAGGTTCTCCCTTAACTCCTCAACTACAGTAGAAGCACCCTGAGATTTTAGATGCAACTTAACAGTGGCGTTTAATAGAAAGGGGCTGCTCGTGTTACCAAAGGGCACTCTGGTAAACGCATGACCTGGACCGAACCGTGTTGTCTCATTAAGAAACGGTGAACATCTCGGTCCTGTGGGGCCACACTAATTTGTAAGAAAGCCTGTTTAATATCAGCGGCCAGAGCAACTTTCCAACGCCTAAAACGCAGGAGAACCTGTACTAAGTCAGGATTGAGTAAACAATCATTGAAGGATAGGTTATTAAAAGATTTGGAGGAGGCATCAAACACCGGTCTCACCTTAGTGGTAGTACTGCTCTCTTTAACTACAGGTCTATGAGGTAGGTAAAATACAGGGTTAAAGGTGTTTATCTCATCCGAAGAGACCTCTTCAATGATACCCTCCTTTACATACCCTTCAAAAACTCCGACAGCTCTCCTTGAGTTCAGGGTTTTTATCCAACTTCTGCTCCAATTTTGTGAACCTTTTGTGAGCTAGAGAATGATTATTTACCAGACACCTTTTGGCCTTCTCTGACTTCCAAGGCAGAGCAACCTCATAACGGCCCTCTTTAATTTTAGTTTCTTTAGCAAACTGAATCATGCGAGGATCACAAGAAAATGGACCGGGAGCAGATTCTTTTGGATGAATACCTATTGACTCAAGGTCCCAAAACTGCCTAAGTTCATTATCAGAGACTTCACTAATGCATAGGAAATTAGAATGGTCAGAGGTCTTAGTAACTGAAGACGTCCAGCAGCCAGCTAGGACCCAACCGAACACGGTCTTCTGGGCTACTAAGTCCTTAAACCTACGTAACGGGCAATCAGAATAGATCAGTTTCCTAAAGGGCAATCCGAATAGATCAGTTTCCAATAATAATCCTGACCGATTAATATGTCCACTACTAGACTTTGTCAAGTGGCATAATTATCAGCCATAACAAGATCAGAAAAGCCCTTCAGTAAATCACCAGGTACAGTAAATCTTTCCAATATAGATGAAATCTTAGGAACCTCGGCTACAACCAGGGATTAGGAGGAGCCTGTTAAGTCTGTAATTTGTAGATTATAGAGATTAGAGGTGGTGGTTGATTTAGCCCCCCAAAAGACACTATTTTGAATAGATTCTGACTTGACCCACTTAGGTTTTACCCTCTTGACAAATTTGGAAGTCACATAAGAACGGTCGGCACCTGATTAAAAAAATACGGTAGCTTCAAACCTTCTACCATCCGGACCCACTACTGAAACTTGAGCGGTCTGGAGCACAGTTTTGGGGACGTTTGAAGTTCCAGATAGAGTCACTCCAACTTGACTTGTGGAGGAACCAGCTCCATAAGGAAGAGTATTACCTTTAGCTACAGATTGGTACGACTGGTTAAGCTTATCAGACTCCTGAGACTTATCAGAAGGTCTTAATCTGGCTCTAACCATTTTACCCTCACATAAGGTCTCATGGTATTTGACCCTTACATTTACAAATACACCGTGATTGACACACTTTATACCAATGGTTTCCCTTAAGGCATCTTAAACAAATCCCAGCAGCTTTAACCATTTCTATCTCATTTAGAGGTAATCGAAGATAGGAAAAGCATTTCCCTGTACCATGAGCCTTCTGACAAAAAGAGCAATTTGGCTTAGAGGGACCCTTAGGCTGAGAAGAGTTATACAAGGCTGAAGCAGTTACAGTCTTTGGTATTTTAACAGTACCTCTTGACACAGAAATAGCAAGTGCATGTTAGCTGGGGGGGGGGGGGGATAAGCAACGAAATAACACGTCTAAAGCTTTATTTAACGTTTCAGGTAAAATAGTTACCAGCTTATTAGTGTCGATTAGGCTCCTGTGTGTTGATTGTGTGTGTGGAGTCGTTCTGGAGATGTTACATGAACCTCCCTGGATTCCATACGGCCGCTGAAACAGGATTATGTCGGGGGTAGGAAGGGAAGGGAATAGCCGAATGAGGCTAGGGCGGATAAGGGCGGAAGAGAGAGGGGGTAATAGGAGGACAGCAAGTACAAGGGAGCAAGGTAATGGATACAGCACGGGCGGTAAAGATATGGAGTAGAGAAGGGATCCCTCCTGCAGAGAAGGGAGACCTGGTGGCACTGAATGTTATGGATTATAAAATACATACTAAATCAATGATACATGTATATTAGAGACAGTACACCCACCTGCATGCCTCACATTTTACTACTGGTGGTGGGGGTGCTGTCCCTCCGCTTGTTGCAGCTGTTCATCCGGCGGGGCTTCCTCCTGCTGCTCCTGCTGAAGGTGGGGTAGGGGTGGGGGGGGGGGGTATCTGGCACCTGCCGACGTGGCCCTCTCATCTGAAGCTGCACTTCCCGAAGACGCCGGGCTAAGTTCTCTTCCTCCCTCTCCTTTGTTCGATGCAATGTCGCAGCAAATTGTAACTTATATCTTTATTTCATCTCCTGATCTGCTTGCTTATTATTTCTAA
>BOPN01002121.1:75000-142500 GCA_017312705.2 Penaeus japonicus
AAGATGCGGTGGTTCTTCAATAGATGGGGCAGAATGACTGATCTCGCTAAGTGGTGCTTGATATGTTGGCTGGGTTCGTCGTAGAGTCGCATTCTCCTCCTCGAGGACAGCCACACGAGCAAGAACACTCTGAAGTTGAGCAGTTAACTCGGACAAATTCGGCATGGTTGATGCTGTGTGTTGAAGTGACTCAGAAGATCGCGTTTCTAAGTCTTCCTGGAGGTGTGTGTCTTCCGCTGGAACCTCTAGACTTGAAGTAGTCTCCGAGTCCGTGTGACCTGATTCTTGCTGCTTAAGCAATCCTGTGGGAATTGCTCCGCGTGACCCGTTGTAGTGATGTGCTTCGCCCCAGCCATCCCTCCAGGGAAGAATAAGCGAGATCCCCCTTGATCGCCACGAGGGGAGGAAGCGCCAAGAGATGGCGCTGCCCTGGAGGGCCTACTACTCACTCCCTCCCTGGAAGGAGGGCCTACCACATGCTCCCTCCCTGGAAAGAGGCCCATATTACCCCTGCGAGGCCGTGTTTCGATCCGAGCCCTAGAAGCCTGTAGAGGAACATCCCCAGGCCCCGATGAGATTCGATATGAGATGATAAAGCATCTTAATCATGATGACATGATTAAGTTGCTAGAAGTGTACAATGATATTTGGAAAAGCCAGACTTTTCCAAATTCATGGCACTTCGCCCACATCATTCCCATATTGAAAGGAGGGGGAAATCCCAGATCCGCCATCTCTTACCGCCCAATTGCGTTGACAAGTTGCTTATGCAAGGTCATGGAAAGAATTGTTAATAGTAGGCTATTGCATTTTTTAAATACCAGAAATTTACTAGTTGACGAGCAGTGCGGCTTCCGAAAGGGACGCCAAACTCTCGATCAGCTAGTAAAACTGGAAAGATCACATTCATGAGGGCATTTGCCAAAAAGCATTTTTTGATATCAGTATTTTTAGACATAGAAAAAGCCTACGACATGACTTGTCGACATGGCCTACTCAGAAAACTTTATGCTTTTGGATTATGTGGAAACTTGCCTTGTTTTATCCAAAATTTCATTTCTGACAGAACGTTTTCTGTCAAATTATTATCTGACAATGTTACCTTTTCGGACATTTTTGCCCAGGCAAACAGGGTCCCACAAGGAAGTGTATTGTCTCCCACATTATTTTTATGTATGATAAATGACATTTTACCATCTCCTCCTCGGAATCTTAAATACTCACTGTACGCCGATGATTGTGCATTATGGCACTCCAGCAATAATGCAGAGTTCTCGGCAAATCAGGTCAATTGGCACCGGATATGATTCATAACTGGGGCCTCAGTGGGTTTTAAGTTTTCCATTAGAAAAAGTATTGGCGTGGTTTTTACACATAGGAGAAAGCCCAACATCAGGCTAACTCTAGACAACCATCCAATACCTATTCAAAATTCAGCTAGATTTCTTGGACTACTCTTTGATAGTAGATTAAATTGGAAAGACCACATTGGTCAGTTAAAGAATAAATGTCAAAAAGCACTCAATTTATTAAAGTGCATTTCTGGACACAAATGGGGAGCTGATAGAAAGTCTTTACTGATGTTATATAAATCCCTGATTAGATCTAAAGTAGATTATGGGTCAATCGTGTATGGCTCGGCAACGAGCTCAACTCTGAAAGGTTTGAATGTTGTGCAGAATGCTTGTTTACGCGTCTGTCTTGGAGCCCTTAAGTGCACTCGCACCGAGCGCCTAGAGGTAGAGTCGGGAGTACCTCCCCTCCGTCTTAGACGCGGCCAGCTTGCGCTGACTTATGCCGCCAAGGTAGCCAGGCGGCCAGCATCAAACAGGAATGTTTAACGCCGGCGGTTAGGGCCCCCAGTACGCGGCGGAAGCCCATGGGCAATAGACTCCATGACCTCACAGATAAAGTCGGTATAGATCTCTCTACCATCGATACCCTGGTTCAATCAAATATAGCACCGTGGAGACACCAATTTTTCTACTGTTGTAGACTGGCTACCATCAGCCAAAGCCACGGTGTCGGAGGTGGAGGTACGCCAGAGGTTCAGAGAGATCCTAATTAAACATCTTTCCTTTTTTCATTTATATACCGACGGGTCCAAGACAGACGAGTGTGTGGGAGCGGGTGTATGGTCGACTGAATGTCAGTTGAGATTTCGATTGCCGAATCATACATCGATCTTTCTTGCCGAACTTTTTGCAATAGATAAAGCTTTAGATTTTGCCCTATCGACGACCCACGATAGAATAGTCATTTTTTCAGACTCGTTAAGTTCAATTAAAGCCATTAAATCACTAGAAACCACCTATAATGAAATACAGGGTAATATCATTCGTAAATTGCATAGTGCCAATAAATCAATCAAACTGATATGGGTACCTGGACACTCGGGTATCCATGGAAATGAACAGGCTGACAAACTAGCTGAAGATCTGGAGCCATATATATATATATATATATATATATATATATATATATATATATATATATATATATATATGCATGTGTGTGTGTGTGTGTGTGGGCGTGCGTGCATGCATGCGTGTGTGTGCATGTGTGTGTTTGTGTTTAAAACAAAAGTTTTTGTTGCTGTCACCTCCACAAGAGGAGACTAGTGTATTAATTTTATGTTTATATCATTAATGTTTTATATATCTATTGTCAAGTTTGTAGATCTTTCAGTTAGATTCTGTGAAAATATTATATAATAACAAATCCATTATTTTTAGTGCTACAGTGTATGAGAATTTGAATATATTTAAGTTTATAAATCAGCAATTTAATGTATTAGGATGAAATAAACTCTTTTTTTTATTAAATATGCAATAAGTATTTGTTGTCTTATTGTCCTGGACAGGTGAGGATAAACTAAACTGATATTTAAAGTAATTGGAAATACTTTTATTGTGACAAAGTTGCTAAATAAACAAAAAAAGTTATAGGTCACATATGGACTTAAAACATTTGAGTAAAGCTTATATACTATATATATATAAAACATTTCAAAAACACACTCACACACTGCTAATTATATTTGTACTGTCCAGGTCAGATTGTACAGCTTCTGGGGCTTTAATTAATACACACAGCAACCATCCACAGCACCAATTACCCCTGGCAGGCCAGCTAAATGCTAAGTCTCTTTCCCTTTCCACTGCTTCCTTGTGTGTTGGCCATCTAATATACTCTCTGCACAGCACTTCTATTATTTTTTGCACACAATCAAATGTAACTCTTTTTGATACTGCAAATAATTCTGATATCTCTCTGTGTGAAACAGGAGTTCCTAAGTACCAAAGTGTCATATACAAGGCCTTCTTTGGTCCTAAATTGAGGCTGGTACATGAAGGTCTGGACCCATATGCCCCTTCGATTTCCTTGATAATCATATCAAAAGAACTTTTAGTAACTCCTAGGTGGTTGAAAAAGTCACAGTCACTTTTTTCCATGAAACCACCTTGTTGCGGATGATCTTCCCTGCATGAAGAAGAAAAAAGCATATCTAAGCAAAGACTTTTTTTTCCTAAGAAAATGTTTACTATAAAATGTAAATGAATACTACATGAATATATTTCACTACATGAATCAATTCTCCCTACGCTTGGCAGCGCACTCACTAGCCAATCAGCGTCTATGGAGAGTAATGACGTCATTAGAGGCTTCTTTTGTAGAGTACAAAACCAAAGACTATTAAGTAAGACGGGTAAGTCCAAGACAAAAACTGTAATAATACTAACTGGGACCTCTGAGTAGTCCATGACGTCATAACGTAGTCCGACTAAGAGATGTCGCTACAATCAACCGTCGATGACGTCATATATTTACATTCTCACAAAAAACGTGACAGCACAGCAGACGAACTTCAGAGCGCGCATATCATAATGGTTGGGAAGTCATATCCATGTGTTGTATGCAAAAGGCGATAAGATACACATACTTCACATCATTTTCGTAGATTTCCAAAAGACAAAGAAAGGTATTTTCCTTAGTTATGTTGTAAAGTGTGGACAACTGAGATATTGTATTAAATTAACTTGACGAAATTTTAACCGCTGAAGCTACAGTTCTCGTGTGGCACATTTCAGGTGTCTGTTATGGCTAAATATATTGCATATCCCAAGCCTCCACGAAAAAAGCCACATTCAGCTGAATAGAAGCTTCCGCGTGTGCAGTCACCATTTCTCTGCCTCTCAATATTGCAACACCTCATCAGCTAAACTATTAAGCACTGCTTGCCCTGACCAAAATTTAGAAGGTAAGACAAATAAAAATAATATATTTATTTTAATGTATCGGTAGGATTAACTTGTGAATTATATTTTAATGCATTTTTAGATATGAGAAATGTAGTTTATGTGATTTTTAAGTACAATGTTATAAACATAAAGAGTTGCAATTTTATAATGTATTTGGCCTCAGGAATTGGTTCATTGGGAGAGGCTGGCCAGTCTGCAATTGCTAATGAGGACAAATTAGATGGTATAGTAATTTTATTGCTTTTATGTGACATTATAAATAAAATGATGATATAATTTGCCCTATAATAGTAACTGATAAATGTTATTGATTTTGCATAATACATCCACAGGTGTTTAATATTAATTAGTCTCAAGTATTTGTATCTGTTCATTTGCTACCAAATCCCCAAGTTCTGGTTAAAATTTAGAAGAGGGATCTGAGAGGCTCTGCCCCAACATGTTTCTAGTCCTTAACACACATATTGGTGCCAAATACTAATTACATATTTTATTTGTTTCATTCGTGTCTGCATAATATAATGCATACCATTGTGTGCAATTTTTCCTTTTGATCATGATACAAAACTGTCCATGTCTTTTTTCAAAATAAATATTGGCATAGAAATGTACAGGATTGAAAGTAAAATATTACATAAAGATATAAACTTTAAGTTCACAGTCATATAGTATATGTTGTTGGTGTACAAGTTTGTTGTTGGTAGGTTTATTGGTTTCAACCTGAATCTCTGCGGAAAAAAAATCTTGTTTGTAGGGATTGAGTAAATAGCTGTTTCTACTCATTTTTTTTCTTTTTTTATTATTATTATTAGCTGAATTTCGGGAATTTGAGTTACTCTTAAGAATTACTGTTAATTATACTGTGACAAAAATGTTCAGAACTTTAGTAATTATTATTTTGCTAATAGTATTGATTATATATGATTTGAATAATAAGTAACTACAAAACATTTTTTGTTTCTGTTTTTGTGTGAGCTAGGTTTTTCTTTGTGTGTGTTTGTGCTTGCTATTACAAAATTAGCATGTCATTTTATGCTTTTTGTTTGCAGTTTCAGGTTTATGTTTACATGAAATGTAGCATAATGTTTGTTTCTCGTTTTCATTTATATACCTTGGCTACTGTGTTTGCATCTTTTGTGCTGAATTATTATTATTTTGTTGTCTGATTATTTTCTCTCTAATGTTATGTTTCATTGGACTGCATGCTCCTATTTCATTATTTATTGTTTTCTTATTGTTTTCGTTGTTGTTGTTGTTGCATGTGCATGATTGAAAAATATTTTTGTTCAAGTATAATTGTTACTGTTTTTGCATGCGTTTTTTATGCCCCGTGCATGTCACTCATATTTGTTAATAATATGTATAATCTTTTCATTATAATAAAGAAAATCCATACCTTTGAATTTTACTATCCAAATTGATACAAAGGTATTATTATAATAGTTTTGGAGATTCAGTGTCTCATTTAGGAAGATAAAACACTGGTAATATTAAATGAATATAATCTCTCTCTCTCTCCCTCTATCTATCTATCTATCTACCCCCCCCCTCCTCTCTCCCTCTCTCTCTCAATATGATTTAGAAGATCTAATCACTGTTATTAACAAACCAAGAATATTGATTTTATGGTTTGGAAAAATTCCCTAAAGTAATATTGCATATAAAAGTTCACATATATTGATAAAAAATACCCATCATAAACCTGATGTTTATATCCATAATACGTACGAAGAATACATAATTTTAACACGAACACATGATATCATTGCTGCTGTAATGACAACATTTACCATTGGACTACGCGAAGTGCTGACAGAAGAGCTCATGACGTCATAACTGCTCTAATGACGTCACGTATACCACTGGACTACGCCAATAGATGGCGTTATTCTGGTGGCATCTGGCAACAATATACGAACGCCGATTTCTATTAATTCCATACGGTCTTACCTATCTTTCGTAATAATATCTTTGTACAAAACAGGGAACGCGTTCTATGTTCCTGAAGACTGAAAGAGGTTGGCCTAAATAATATCTTTGTACAAAACAGGGAACGCGTTCTATGTTCCTGAAGACTGAAAGAGGTTGGCCTAATGACGTCATTACTCTCCATAGACGCTGATTGGCTAGTGAGTGCGCTGCCAAGCGTAGGGCGAATTGTGGGAAAAAGTATCGTAGATATCATTTCAAATTACACGCTCCCGAAACAACACAGAGGATCCACCACACACGTATCATACGATGGCGGCCTCATCGAGAGACCAATAAGATCTGGCTGTAGCTCTGAGTCTTCCCACAGAAGATGAGGGCAATGAAGTTATGGAAGAAATTGTACAATCAACTGCAAGGTTGATGTGGATGACTGTTTATACCTTTGAATAAGGGGGTTTCATATTAGTTTGAAGGAAAACCTCTGGCAAAAAAACAACCAACTTCCTTCCCAGTTTGTGTAAACGGTAGTGCAGATATCTCCATACTTTAGATTTATTTATTATGTGTGCATGGGAAACAAGTTACACAAATAATAACTACAGTGTAATTGTTGCATTTACACTTAAATCAGATACTTGGAGAAGGCAGTGTTCATGCTTATCAACTGTATCTATCCTTTACAATCAACTGCATTATCTTTCTCATAAAACATATAAAGAAATTCCTCCCAAGATACCAGAGATGCAAAATCTAGGATCTGGATACATTTTTAAAGTTCTGTAGTGCCTAAAATTTGTATTTGTTAATCTCTTTGACGCTTTTTTTTTATACATGATGTAAAAATAATAGTAAATGACTATTATAGTTTACCACAGATTAGAATCCTTTTCTAGAAATTCTGTTATTATAATTTGATTACACAGTAATTGTATTTTAAGCTTAGAAAGTTAAATATATTCACGTAGTATTCATTTACATTTTATAGTAAACATATTTTCCAAGAAAAAAAAGTCTGCTTAGATATGCTTTTTTCTTCATGCAAGGAAGATAATCTACAGCAAGGTTTCATGGAAATTCTGGAGCAAAAAAGAGACCGTGACTTTTTCAAGCACCTAAGAGTTACTAGTATTTTATTTGATGTGAATATCAAGGATATCGAAGGGGTATATGGGTCCAGACCTTCACGTACCAGCCTCAATTTAGGACCAAAGAAGACCTTGTATATGACACTTTGGTACTTTGGAATTCCTGTTTCACATAGAGATATCAGAATTATTAGGAGTATCAGAAATAGTTACATTTGTTTGTGTGGAAAAATAATAGAAGTGCTGTGCTCTCTTGGCAGAAAGTATGGTAATACTAAAGATCAAATTTTAACACACGGCAACCAAACTTCTCGTAGTGAAAGATCTATATGTATACAAAACATTAAAAGAAGAAAAGAAAAGAAAGGAAAAAAAAAAAAAAAAAAAAAAAAAAAAAAAAAAAAAAAAAAAAAAAAAAAAAAAAAAACGCGGCACGAAATGCCCTATTTTTAGTTAATTTTTTTTTATTTATGTTATATGTCGCTCAGAGGTTAAGTCCAGCACCTCGCTCTATACCAAGTTCAATGTCAACAAACCGTCTAATATTTAATTTTCACATGCAAATTATGCACAAAATGTGATAAAACAAAGTGTATATGAAACATTAATGAAAAGAAAAACAAGCGGCAATTTTTTCGCTTTACATATATTAATAATAAAGATGCGCTCTCCTTCACGCAATCTCAAATTTCCCGCGGTCTGTCTCGGCCATCCTTAACCAATGAACGTACATTATCTCTCCAGTGAAAACTAGTTCTTAAGTAAGCAAATCCTAGATTTTAGGTAAATGCATGAATATTATCAGTTACTATTCCCCTATTATATTTTATTTATATATGTATCTATATGATTATTACAAATATGTACTGCTTCACTATATAATAAGTAACGTAAGTTTTGGCGCAACAATACACACCTCTATGCTTTCGAAACTGCTTCGCTCCTGCTCATTCCCGCCGAATCAGTCATGTCGTGTGTTGGTTGTGCATCGTTGCATACTGACTTTGTCAAGACTTATGGTGATAATACCGAAAAACTAATAATTTTTGCACAGGAACACGGTACTTATATTAAGACATCGTAATTGCCCAAAGTGCGGCCAGCAGTGTATATTAGACGTGAAACATATCTTCAGGTGCGGTAAGAGGTATTGCCCGGCTCCAAAGAAAAAGAAATTGTTCTGCAATTTCAACGTTACCATCTATAAAGGTACGTGGTTCATTAATTCCAAACTGGACATTGGGAGTTATTTTCTTTTGACTTATTTTATTTTATTTTATTTTATTATTTTGACTTATTTTATTCTCTTATTTTCAAGTTTATATCTACGACCCGAATTTACCTACGGACAAGCCAGACGTGAAATAAAAATTAGTGATCCGACCATTTGTGACTGAGCAAGCTTGGCCCGTGAAGTGCTCATAAGCTGGTGCTTAGACAACACACAGAAAATTCGGGGGGAGAGATAGAGATAGACAAATCTAAATTTGGTAAGAGGAAATATAACGTTGGGAGAGTTTTTGAGGGACAGTGGGTCTTCGGTGGGATATGCAGACTAAATAAGCAACTTTTTCTAGTGCCTGTGGAGAAAAGAGACTACAATACTTTGTTATCAGTTATCAACCAATATATCGCACCAGGATCCACCATAACCAGCGATTGCTGGAAGGCGTATGATTGCCTTTCAAGCGAGGGTTACATACACCTGAAAGTTAATCACAAGCACAATTTTGTAGACCCGGAGACAGCAGCACACACAAACACGATCGAGAGGAAGTGGCGAGACGCAAAGAGGCAAGTACCCCACTTAGGGAGGAGAAAGTATCATTTTGTCGGGTATCTAGCCCGTTTCATGTTCTTTCAAGTACATGAAGATCCCGACAAGCGCCTCCACCACTTTCTGCTACCATTTGGAAAGCTTCATTCACCCTCTTGCTAGGGTATGTATTTTTTCATTTATTAATTATTTAATTATTTTTATTTTAGATTCAGCGGTAACCTAGGATATAGCAACAACCTAACCTTAGGACATTTAATGTCATGTGTTTTTCACAGAACAGGCTAAACTAAACACCTTACCTAACCTAACCTAGTTTCTTATAATTTCACCTAGCCAAAGGGGGCTTTGCCCCCCCTGGACCCCCCCCTCGTTAGGTTGGGTCAGAATCGGGTAGGTTAGGTTTGGTTGAGTGTGGTTGGCTGTACATAGTACTGGTGCTTATTTTTCATACAAATATTGGACTGCTCATTTTAAAAACCGCAGTCCATACATTTGGGCTCTTGAGAGGCTGTATTAACAACTTGAAAAACACCGACTTTATTAACGATTGCAATAACAAAGTATGGGCTCACTCTTTTGATAAATGGTATGCTTTTTTATGATATCCGAAACACGAAAGTTGCCTCGCCATTTTGAAGAAATTACTTTTAAGTGGATTTGAAAATAGAAAAGATGGCTCACATTTTCGAAAAATCGCTCTTTGTGGGTTTACAATACACAGGTTTTGTACGTTTTGGGGACTTAGTCTAAGATAGGTGCCTTGTCCTAATATCAAGTGTTAAATTCGTTTCTATATCCTCCCCCCCCCCCCCGAAAAACAACAACAATTTTCCAGGAGTCCCCCAAGATTGTAGGGGGTAGGAAAAAAAGAAGAAAAAAAAAAATGATCTTAAGAATTACCAAAAGTATATCAGATGGCCAACACACGAGGAAGCAGTGGAAAGAGAGATATACTTTTTTTAGTATTTAGCTGGCCTGCAAGGGGTAATTGATGCTGTGGACAGTTGCTATGTGTATTAATTAAAGCCCCAGAAGCTGTACAATCTGACCTGGACAGAACAATGAAGCAAAGTGTAAATTTAATGGAAGTATGTATGTGTGTGTGCGTGCGTGCGCGCGCGTGTAATGTAATGTTTTATATATAATTTATATGTTTTTCACACAAATGTTTCAAGCATAAATGTGACCTATAACTGTTTTTTTTTTGGTTTATTTAGCAACTTTGTCACAATAAAAGTATTTCCAATCACTTTGAATATCAAATTAACTTATCCTCACCTGTCCAGGAGAATAAGGCAACAAATACTTATTGAATATTTAATAAAACAGAGTTGATTTCCTATTAATACATTAAATTGCTAATTTAGAAACTTAAACATATCTATTCAAATTCTCATACACTGTAGCACTAAAAATAATGGATTTGTTATTATATACTTTTTTTACAGAAATCTAATTGAAAGGTCTACAAACTTAACAACAGATATATAAACAATTAATGATATAAACGTAAAAATAATACACTAGCCTCCTCTTGTGGAGGTGACAGCAACAAAAACTTTTGTTTTAAAAACATTTATATATATATATATATATATATATATATATATATATATATATATATATATATATATATATATATATATATATATATATATATATATATATATATATATATATATATATAATATATATATATGTATATGTATATATATATATATATATATATATATATATATATATATAGATAGATAGATAGATAGATATACACATATATATAAATATATATACATATATATATATATATATATATATATATACATACATATATATGTGTGTGCGTGTATGTGTGTGTGTGTGTGTTCTCCTGTATTCTTAAACCATTTGAAAATTTGCCTCATTTCCTAACGCATTTATCTAATTTTGGAGACAAGCTGTTCTCTTCCATTTGTAGGGCTTAGCCGTCTCTATGTTCTTGTACTCCCTTGTGTTCTGGGAGGGATTTGCATAGCAGCTGTCATGACAGGTGTGGTTGTTGTTGGGACCTAAAGTTGGGAAGAGAAATGTCAATATGAGTAATAGCATTAACATAGCTGCTGCTATGATCTGCAGTTGAGTTGGTATTTACTATCAGTGAGGGGGAAATTTGGAAAGTGTTGCAATTAGAACAGACCTGGTGTATCTGCCATTTCTGGTTCATCATTAATTTCGTCATCTGTAATACAAGGACTAACAATAGGCTGCTCTAGCAAGAAGGAAGCCAGGAGGTCATAATGCTCAGTCTCTCATTCATGGCCTGTTACTTTCTTGTATATTTATGTATATAATTACATGTATATATTTGTATGTATATATCTATATCTATCAATCTATATTTATACATATAATATATATATATATATATATATATATATATATATATATATATATATATATATTATATATGTATATGTTTGTATGTATATATCTGTATCTATCTATCTAATTTTTACATATATATATATATATATATATATATATATATATATATATATATATATATATGTATGTATGTATGTATGTATATATATATGTATGTGTGTATTTTTGTAAATCTTTCCTAACTACTGCAATGTATTAGCCACCCAGCTATTAGCCACATATCACTACATATTACTTGTCCAATAATCTTCATATTTTTATGACAACTTGTATAGTATATGTACTAATTACTTAAATAGAGAAAAATATTTAATTTGCACCTCCCCCCTCCCAAATAAGCAAATTTAAACAAGAATTTTAGCCTAGTTGTATGAATACAAGGTATCATGTTATATAAAAGGTGAAGACCATAACTACATAAACTTCTCTTGCCATAGGTATTTAAATATGAAATCTAAATATTGTGTACCTTTTTCTGAATATCACTCGAAGCATATAGGCAAAGGAAAGCATAGCTGTTAGGTTACTATAGAGAATCTAATCATACAAGAATGTCACAAATCTTTGAAAAAAACATGACCTTAATCTCTCATTGAAGCTTATGCACTGTATACACTACTTTAAAGTCTAAGGTAAATATGATAAAAACCCTGTAATGATGCTGATAATGTCTTACGTGCAATATTGAACATATATCAACTTCTAATTTGCAAGTACACATAGGAAATTAACTTCACATCTGAGCAACACATAACTCAAGGTATAACGTATAAAAAGCTTCATTGAATAACCAACCTTCTCATAACAAATATATAGTCCACTATATCAAGAGCTATTTGCTACTTACAAAGCAAGTTCTTAATCACTACCCAAACTACTGACTTTTTTTCTTTTCTTTTTTTCTACCAGTCAGGTGAGGGTAATTCTCCTTTATTAATTATATTAGTCTTTCTGTCATCCAAAGTCTTTCTGACTTCTCCTGAAATAAGATAAAAAAAAAGGATTAATTGGATGCAATGATATATAAGGGAAAATTTATAAAGATAATGCAAATTTCTATATTATAGAAGATAACAGTCAGTATATCTACTCATATTGAAAAGTATTTGGATTGATAAACACCTGTTGCTTGAGGTTCTTCAAGAAGTTCAGTTGGATCATCAGGTAGTTCTTCAGGATCACCTATTAGCTCCACCTTCAGTGTTTTACTGCTTCTTATACTGCTTGGCTGTTCGGGACTTTAAATTATGAAATCAGGTGCCCAGGATGGCCTTGGCTCTGGGCTCCTTACAGTTTCAGCCTACTAACTACTAACATATGGCTCATCCAGCACTTGCTAACTTCTAAATTATGGTATAACTTGTCACAAACATTACACTGAGGCTGCCTTTAGTATGAAAAGAAAGAAAATATCTAAATCCCTATTTCAATATTGTATTTTATCAGCTACATGTTTCTTAGCAAACATTTATCATCATTATCATTATTATCACTATTATCATTATATATGTGTATATAAACACACACACACACACACACACACACACACAGATATATATATATATATATATATATATATATATATATATATAAATACAAATTTTACCTCCCTGACCGGGACTCGAACTTGAGCCATCAGATTGACAGGCACGGCCCTTAATCCAATAGACCACACGGCCCACTAAAAGAATTGTCAAACTAGATGCTTTACAACCACCATGGCAATCACTTATATGCTCATAGCAGAGCAGTGATAGCAAGGTTTTACAGACAATTCCTGTGGGCACTCAGCAGCAATGAATTAGAGATTCAAGCTCCAAATCAGGTTACAGAGGTTATATCTGAGAAAGAAGGTAGAATGCAATAAAGCATTTAATATAGAAATACAAATTTTACCTCCCTGACCAGGACTCGAACCCAAACTGTCAGATTGACAGGTATAGCCCTTAATCCAATAGACCACACGACCCAGATGCTTTACAACCACCATGGAAATGACCTATGTGCTGATAGCAGAGCAATGATAGCCAGGTTTTACAGACATTTCCTGTAGGCACTCGGCAGCAATGAATCAGAGATTCAAGTTCCAAATCAGGTTACCGAGGTTATATCTTTATGAGAAAGATGGTAGAATGCAATGACACATTTAATATAGAAATACAAATTTTACCCCCCTGACCAGGACTTGAACCCGAGCCGTAGATTGACAGGCACGGCCGTTAATCCAATAGACCACACGACCCAGATGCTTTACAACCACTATGGAAATCACCTATGTGCTGATAGCAGAGCAGTGATAGCCAGGTTTTACAGACAATTCCTGTGGGCACTCGGCAGCAATGAATTATAAATTCAAGTCCCAAATCAGGTTACCGACGTTATATCTGTGTGAAAAAGATGGTAGAATGCAATAATGCATTTAACCCATTGGTTGCGGATGGCATATGATGTCAAGGCTGGCATAGGCGTAAACGCGGATGGCATGATATCAGAACAAGATACGCACTGGTCCCAGCGTGGATGGCACGATATCCTGCGGTGGTTAGGGATAACGAGGGGACGAGGGAACACCCTACTACCGCATATTTTTTCATGATGCGTTATGTACGACCTCGTTTCCGGTTTACCTTATGTGACCTTCCAAATGTCACCGCAAGTACTAAGTGACATAGGACCTTATTACCTTGATTTTTGTATACATATGTGATATTATATACGTGTGTGTGTACATCATCTCTCTCTCTTACCTTCCTACTCTCCCTCCCCCCCCTCCCACCTCCCTCTCCCCTTCCCCCTTCCCCTTCCCCCTTATCTCTCTCTCTCTCTTCATACATGTATGTAGGCGTGTGTGTCTGTGTTTACATTCTCTCTCCCTCTCTCTCTCTCCTTCCTACCCTCCCTCCCTCTCCCCCCCTCCACTTCCCCCTTCTCTCTCTCTCTCTCTCCCCTTCTCTCTCTCTCTCTCTCCCCCACCTCTCTCTGTTTCTACCTGTGCCTCTGTTTCTCTCTTTCTCTCTGTGCGAATTTACATACGCGTGTATGTGTGTAGGTACATTCTCTTTTTCTCTCTCTCCCTCTCTTTCTCTGTCTTTCTCCCACTCCCTTTCTCTCTCTCCATCTTCCCTCCTTCTCTTCTCAAATTTACCGTGCTTTGTTTTGACATCATATCCGACTACCACGTTTCCTATCCCCTTCCTCCCTCCCCTCCTCTCCTCAAATTTACTGCGCTATGTTTTGGCGCCATATCCGTTTACCCCATTCCCTGTTCCAAAATCACCCCATATTACTTGATTGGTTAGAATGTCACGCCACATATTGTACTGAATGGTGATTGGCTAGAATTCTGTATAAAAACCCCTGACCTCTATTTGGTAGACATACAACCATGGAATCCATTCCATGTAAGTCAAGACAATCATTTTTTGTCACGCCACATATTGTACTGAGTTCTTATTGACCACTACAGCCATTTATTTACTTGACTGTAGGATCTTCAAGTTTTTTCGATGTGTCTGATGAGGAGGGAGAGGACGAATTTGAAGACTATGTCCTTCTCTCCAGAGAGACTTTGGCAGAGGAACAAAGTTCATCCGACGAATCGTCCGATGAGGATTTGGACTATGTACAGCTGCATAACAGCAACATTGTTTCCGACGAGCCGTTGTCTGAGTATGCACACAGGCTTAGGGTAAGGAATTCTCCAAAGAGCCCCGGGTTCAAATGGAGAAAGCGGGAGAATGTTCCGAGAAAATTCGGCCTGACGGCAACATCAGGCCTAAGAGTGAACCTTAGCCCGTCAGACTCCCCACATGAATTCCTCAAGTTTTTTTTCACCGAGGAAATGATGAAAATCATCGTGGAGGAAACAAACAAGTAAGTTGCCATCCCTTTTATTTAAAAAATTATGTAAAAATCAACATTCACTGAATACATTGTCATATAAAATTCTATTGAATGTTTACTATCCATTATAGGTATGCCTAGTCCCATCCAGGTTTTGTACGAGGGCACGAAAGGAAGTAGACACCCGTCACTATTCCAGAACTCCAAGTCTGGATTTCACTTAGAATAATGATGGGGATTTCTCCAAAGCCACACCAAGCCCAGCATTGGTCCAAGGACGAACTCCACGACAGTCCTTTCTTTTATAAACACATGCCCAGAGATAGGTATGATCAGATCTCAACATGCCTACATTTCAGCAGTGACGATGCCAGAGATCAAAGCAATAGGCTGTGGAAGCTCGGCCGCATTGTCGAGCTTCTACAGCAAAGCTTCAAGGAAGTGTATGTTCCTCCACAATGGATAACCGTGGATGAGAGTTTATGGCAGTTCCGAGGTAGGCTAAGTTTTGTTACATATAATCCTACAAAAAGGGCCCGTTTTGGACTAAAAATTTATAAACTATGTGTATCCTCAGGGCCTACCTGTGGATATACATGCAGTTTCAAATTCTACACAGGCCAGGATAGGGGAGTTTTACCGGCATCCCATAAGGCCGTCGCCGACCTTATGGAGTCGGCGGAAGTTCTCGATAAGGGCTATAGCTTATATGTAGATAACTGGTACAGCTCTCCTACCCTCTTCCACTGGTTACAGGGTCAAAAGACAAATGCATGCGGTACTGTAAGAGCCAACCGCAAATTCATGCCAAAAGACTTTCCTAACAAAATGCGGCAGAATGATATGGAGAGGAGAAGCACAGCAACGGGAATGCTTTGTATGAAATGGGCTAATAAGAAACATCTGTGCGTATTCTCCACTATGCATACGTCAGCCATGGTAGAAACTGACAGGGTGAACAGGAAAGGGGAGAAGGTCATCAAACCCCAGGCCGTCATCGATTACAATGAGGGTATGAAGGTGGTCGATGTTGGAGATCAGTTGGCTTCCTCATACCCTGCTGTAAGAAGTATAAAGTGGTACAAAAAAGTGATTTTTTATCTGTTCGACATGGCGCTCATAAACGCATTTCTTATCTACAAGCAGGTTGGGGGGAGTATCGGACAACAATTGATTTTCAGGCAAGAGGTGATCAGAGGCCTCTTGTCTGAGTACCTACCGCAGGCGCCGGTGTACAGTGGCAGAGGAAGGCCTGCGAGTATGAACACCTCACTCCGCCTACAAGGAAGGGATCCACATGCTATTGTAGAGACGCAAGGAAAGCGTTACAAGAGGTGCCATGTGTGTTATACACATGGCAAAAGGAAAATGACCAAGGCAGAATGCAGAGTTTGCAGAGTGGCGCTTTGCGTCTTCGGTTGCTTTGAAGACTACCACAACAAACTGCATTATTGAACATATGTATAATGTTTGTATATATTGTATATAATTGTTTACATGAAATTACATGTACTTGTTTCACTCTCTTTTTTATTGGCTACATCCATCACAACCGATGTCAAACTGCCTCGAGCGCGGCCTCCCACACCGCCCGAACGTTTTCTATTACATTATCAAACTGCTTACGTGTTCTAAAGACTTCTTATATGAGTCTATTATATTGAAAAAAAAAGTTATTTTCAAGCTTCTCCAGTTTTCCCATGAAAGGGAAAACCGATGTCAAACTGCCTCGAGCGCGGCCTCCCACACCGCCCAAGCGTAATAAAAATACCTTACGGACATCCGGGCCATATATGATAATACCGCCATAAACCTTTATACACTAATTTTAAAACCGTGACCAATGGGTTAAATACTTGAGATATGGACATGTCATATTAACTTGTAAGTGCAGTCAATTTGATCATAATTACAAAGAATGTAGAAATAACTTATACTGTTTATTTTCTGATGAAGAACATGCACCATAACATATAACATGCAAAATACATATACAAGCACAAGAAAGAAGAAGAAAAAAGATACACTCAAAGCAGAAGTTAATTTTTTTTGCATCAGCTAAATCCTATCTTACAAAATAAAAAAGTGAAACCAAACTCTGCAACATCAAACAACATACAGATTACACAATCACAAAAATAAAGTAGGAAATACAAATGATACAAACAAGAAAACAACCAACAACTCATAAACAATACAACATAACTTAAAACCCACATACGCTCAAACTTTATCCCAAGAAAAAAAGTATTACCCCAGGCCAAATAACTCCTAAAAAAGACAAAGAAAAATTAAAACAGGAAGAACCAATCAAATATGAACGAAAAATGGAGTAGCCCAGCTAAACGAAAACCCTAGCAAACATAAGCAAAGTAAAAACCCTAGTCAAATCTTAAACAAAAATCAATCACCAATTGCATGGTCTCTACCAACTCTATTATTAAGAGGTAAATCACAAAAAAAAACACTTACAAATAGTAATAATAAAGGATTCTCCTAAATTACATTCACCAAAGAAATAACAAAAGTCATTTCAAATATTATAAATGGATTTAACGCAAACACCACAATAATAACAATTAAAGCAGAAACAATATCAGAAATAATTCCACTAATCTAGGATTTATTAGAATATATAAATGGATAGCATAATTTTGTGGAACGCAAGGTAAATATTATAAGAAAAAACAGAAATAAACTACTTAATCTATAAAGAATATCCAGACTAATAGCATTAAGCGAAACGTGGCTAAAATAAAAAGATAATATAAAGATCCAAAATCACGATATTATAAGAAAGGATAGACTAGACAAAAAAGGAGGGCTAGCTTTCTGCGTAAACAATAAAATACAATACAAGAATATCAATCTAAGAGACAGACTCAAAAATAAAATTGAAGCGCAAGGAATGAAAATGCTATATAACAACAAACGGTCAAGTATTTTTCTAATGTATAATCCATGCAATGATATAATAAAACAAGACTTAGAATACTATTCTAATCAATTAGATCTAGATCCAAAACTATTACTGGGAGATTTTAATGCGCACCATCCCTTCTGGAACAAAAACAAAAATACGAAAGTAAAACAAATCGGGGCATAACGTATTTGAATTCCTAACTTACAACAATCTAATCCTCTTAACTCCTCCAGGAAAAATAACCAGAATAGACCCTAACTCAAACAAAGAATTTACCTTTAGACTTAATTATAGGTTCTCCTAATTTTAGTCACCTCACTTTAACTCCAGGAAATAATCAAGGAAGCGACCATTTACCAAAAATTGTAAAAGGTCATATGCTACAAAAACAATCATACAAGAAAGAGAAAAAAAAGGAATTTTACAGCAGAAGGTTGGATAAAATCCATTGAGTCAAATATAGAGAATTCAAAATCAATAACAGAAATAACGAACATATTAAAAATGATAAGATTAAACTATTTCAATTTCAATAAACCTTGGTGGAATGAGAACTTACATAATATCATTAAAGAAAGAAAGAAAGCATACAATATATGGAGAAAAAGACCCAATAAAGAAAACCAAATTCATTCCAAAAAAATTGTTCGCCAAAAGCAAACAAGTATTAGAAAAAAAAGCATGGGAAAAAATTTGTAACGAGTTAGATTTCAAAACTCCCCCTAAAAAGATACGGAATATTATAAAGAAACTAACAAGTAAAAATTCCACAACGAATACCTAATGATACACAATAACCAAACTATCACAAAAATAGATTATCAACAAAGCTTATTCAAACAAGAATTCAAAAAGATAACAAGTAAAGATATGAAAAAATAAATAAAAATACTTGATAAGAAAAAATTAAACAAACTTTTCGAATTACCAAATATTGAAGGATTAAGACTTAAGCCCCAGGCAATATTTTAGAGCAAATACAAAAAAAAAGGAACTCTGGTCCAAAGGACAATATCCTGAAGAACTAAAAAAACGTCAACCCAATCATAAAACCTGGAAAAAATCCAGCTGAAATCTCTTCATGCTGATTTCTTAGCAGAATCTCCACAATGGGAAAATTATTAGAAAATATGATAACAAATCGAATAACCTGATGGCTAGAATCAAATAATAAACTAGATAAAGATCAAACAGGTTCCAGACCAGGAAAATCCACTATAGATGCCTTACAAATCATAGATTTAACAATAACAAAAGCACTAAAAGAAAATAAATTCTTCCTAGTGGCGTCTAAACTTAGAAAAAGCTTTCGACTCAGCAAATCACGAAGCTATCATAGAAAAATCGGCAAAAATAGGAATAAAAGATAATCCTTTAAGATGGATAAACAACTTTCTCACCAACAGAACTTTTCAAATATCAATAGGACCACACAAATCATCAAAAGATAAAATAATAAAAGGAGTACCTCAAGGATCTCCCTTAAGTCCTGTACTCTTCAATATATTAATGTCTGACCTCGAAATTCCGGAAAACACGAAAAGAGTAATATACGCAGATGATATAACTTTAATAACGGAAAACCATGATATAATGAAAGCCATAATCGATGTAGAACAATCAATAAAACACAAAAGAATGGACTAATGATTGGGATCTAAAAATAAACATAACAAAAAGTAAGCTCATGTGTTTCACAAATAGGTAAGAAACATCCCAAAAATATAAATGGATAATGAAGAACTAGAATTCAGCAACAATTATAATATACCTTGACTAAACTTTAGCAGCCCAAAACTAAAATGGGGAGAACAAATTCAAAATATAAAATTAACCACTCTAATCAGATTAAGTATAATAAAAAAAAACTGACCTCTCTATCATGGGGAACAAGTAGAGAAAACTTTTTAAAATTTTATAAAATATATATTAAACCAAAATTAGATTACGGCTTAAAGATCTATGGAAAAACAAATAATACAGAACTAATAAAATTGGAATCAATACAAAATGAAGCTCTCAGAATAGCCACAGGTTGCTTCAAGTCAACACCAATTATAGCTTTGCAAACAATAACGAAAACGTTACCTTTAAAACAAAACATAAAAGAACAAGAATACATTCAGATGATAAAGAACTACAGAAACAAAACAATAGCCAGTTAAAATAATTAACGATAAAAATTATAAAACAATATAAACCAAACAGTACCCCAAAAAGCATGATCTACAACGCAATAGAGACTTGCAATCAGCTAAAACTAAACATCACAACAAAAGTAATCCCTGCTATAACCCCATTACCCCCATGGTTTGACATACTTCAAGTAACAAACTAATTTTATGAATAACCAGTCCAAAGAAACACCAAAAGAAATCATATCAAAATAATTCCTCATGCTTGAAAAAAGCATAAATATCATGTGTTATTGCATTCTACCATCTTTCTCACACAGATATAACGTCGGTAACCTGATTTGGGACTTGAATTTCTAATTCATTGCTGCCGAGTGCCCAAGGGAATTGTTTGTAAAACCAAAAGATGTAATGTCAAAAGAAACCATATCAAAACAATTCCTCATGTTTGAAAAAGCAAATGTAAATATCATAAAAAAAAAAAAAAACTACAGATGGATCAATGTTTCTATATTAAAACATTTGGGAATTGGGAAGGTATATTGTTGAACTGAATAAGTGACCTATTATTACTTTTTGAGGGAGAATTCCTTGAAAAGTTATTCTTAGGTATTTAATGGGGATCCATTTTGCTTGACTGTCTTTGGGCCGATTTTTTTTTTTTTTTTTTTTTTAACATCATGGTTTTGGGCGTTACCAAATCGAAATTAAATTCCGTGGGGCCGGCCCGAAAACTTAAATCGATTTTTTCAAACGTCAAGATAGTGCGGTGGGCCGGCCCCAAAATATTTTCGGGCAGCCCGAATATTTGCAACAGTTGGTAGCCCTGCGTACGCAGAAAGCGCGCTAAAGGATCTAACAACCATGGCGAGCGGGAAGGATAAAACTAGTTCAATCACGGAAGATCGGAGGAAAATGTTGATTTCTCTCATCGCTGACCATAGCTATAGCATAGATTAAAAAATATTCGACCCTGGGAGCATCAATCGCAAGCAGCAAGCACGGGAGAGCATAACTGCGAGCTTTAATGCCATCTATACAGGTCATCAACTCAGCTAAAGCGAGCTTGGGAGTACATGCGCGCAACGTAAGTAATAATGAACGTTTTCTGCGTGTTTGTTATTTTAAACATACATATTGTGATAAGGGATAATCTATTTGAATTATATTAAGAGATTACTAATGAATAAAACGAGGCATAAACAAAACAAAACTCAGTTTAGGAATCAACTATAAGCTGTTGCAATATTAGAATTATGTGTTCTCTTGTATCGTTTCATCTGCATTCTTTGATATGCACAAAATCTGGAAAAAAAACATAAATACTGCAAAAGTATGAAATAAAACAATAAAATCTATATAGCTCTTTTATTCCAATCTTATAACAAAAGTAATTAAAAACATGCATGCATAGGCCTCTTTTATGCATATATAATTCAAATATTTTTACTAGAAAATTCTTATCCCACTAATAACCAATCAAACAGACTGAATAACATGACTTCAGACATCAAAACTGATAAAAAAAAAAAAATCTAGAAATTTCCCACTGTTAGGTAGATAACTAAATATCAGTAAATAGACAAATCGTATTTCACAAAAAAGAGAGAAAAATCTTGTAGTTATTTGTAACTTAAAAAATAAATGTATATATCTTGGCATCTCCAATGGTTCCATAGATAAGAACATATTTCAAAACAGAAAATATTTAATTTTACTAATAAAGAATAGGAAAAAACACTGATTGACAAGGTTTCTGACAAGATTTTATTTCACTTATAAACAATAATAAGGTAAATTTTTGATATGACGGTTCCTGATACCAATAATAATTACTGCAATTTACTATAAACAGTTCCTTTTAATATACAGGTAATATAAAATAAGTAGACATGCTTAAAGTGAAAATTAATGATTCATCCAGAAAGTCTCTGACTACTAAGCCATCCTAAAACCATTGTTCAACAACATTGTTTCTGACATCAAACCCTAAACGATTATCATTATTTTCGCAGTGTACTGCATCATGCTCTAGTTCATCTGTGTCTTCTTCTTTGGCAATATTAATATTCTCAGTTGTGGCTAGATTATGTAACACAACACAAGCTGCAACCTATAAAAAAAAATATATATATATATATATCAGCACCATAGTTTAAATTCCACACACCCATACATTAGTATATACATATTTGATATCATATCTATATTAATCATATTTTGTATAACCAGCATTATTTTGAAAGAAGAATAATTACCTCTGCCACCTCTTGCTGTGGGTAATTTTCTGCTGATTTTCTGAAGCAGGTATCTGGTGCACTGCTCTGGCAGCCGATAACGTTTCACGAACTCCTCCTCTGACTGCATGACAACTGGATCCTTCTATCCTCCACTTCCTCAACTTGGTCCACATTATCAAGCTGCTGCAGTCCTTCCATTATCACCTGTAAAAAAGAGGATTTACCTTTCCTTATACTACATAATTTCTCAAATATACAGGGGAGGTTTGTTGGCATTTGCCAGCGCATGAAGCATGGAGGCCATAAAATTGCTTCATACGATCATATTCTGAACAATTACTTGATAGCATGAACGTCAAATATAAATCATTGCACATAGCTTTTATTACATTAAGAGAAAAACAACAACGAAAACATCTATTATATAAGGGAGACACGTAAATCCTCAATAAATTTAATACTTGGCACAATATAAATCATGATTTTCCATTACATGTGACATCAAGTATAGATGTTTAATTATTTTATTTAAACCAAGTACATTAAAAGATGATGACAACATCATGATGAAATACATTTTAATGACTGATTTCCCTTTATCTAATATTTTTTTTTTTTTTAAAGAGGGAGGGATAATAGCTGATGAAGCAAGATACAAGACACTGTACAGTGTCCTGTATCTCGCTTCATCAAGCTACCGTCAGCATGTACAGTGTACAGTGTACAGGCTGACAGTACCTTCACCTCTTTGGCCTAATTGTGTTTATAGATACACGTCAACCACTTCTTATCTTCTTAAAAGTGTTATTGATCTCGTTAGTTCGGCGTTGAAGTTGACTTTTGACACAAGAAGTCGTAGGAGACAGGTGCCGGTTTTGATTTTTCGCGGAATGTTGTTGATGTGTTCCAAAATTCAATGTGGTCAACAAAGGTCTCTGACAAAATATCTGATGATTAAGAGACACTTTGCAAAGTTCGCTAAGGTATGAATTAAAATACAGTTGGTTCATATAAATGTTATATTTTAATTAGAGAGGAACCTTTTTGTTTTATGTTATAATATTTCGATTCGGGACGGCAATCTCTTTTTTTTTTTCTCGTTAGGGTGCTATAATATTTTCGGGCGAGCCCAAACAAATTTATCTTAACCTACCCGATTTTTCATATTCGGGTTGGTAAGGTATTATTTCGGGCCGTTACGAAGTTTAAAAAACGGCCCTTTGTCTTGGTTTCTTTTGTTTATTCTGATTTTTTCTGTTATTTTTTAATCCTGTCCTCATATAATTTTAATTTTTTGCTTTATTTCTTGCCATTCTATATCTGTTTCCACGGGGAATACTGTGTCATATGAGCAACTAGAATTTGCACATGAGGAGGATTGTTTGCAATTTATCCTCCAATTGCCCAAGGTTTTCATTGCATTTTCTTATGTCATGAACCTCAAATCTAATTACTTTACCAATCCCTAATACTCTCAACGAATTTTCAATTATGTATTTGTGAAATACAGATTGGTTGATTGCTTCTGCAAGTTTTATGGGATTATTAAAGTTTGATTTCTAATTCATCATTCATTTGTATCAAAATTACATTTTCATTGTTTGATACTTGCGTTTCGGTGTCCAAGGAGTCTCCTGTTGTTTGTTATTGGTGATCTGCTTTCCTTCCGGCTTGGTCTAGTGGCGGGAAATTTGAGCATTCGTATCGCGGCTGTTTTGAATTTGGGTTTTCTCCGTGTTCTAAACTGTTTTTCCTTCTTCTTGGGATTTGGGAGTCTAGCGTTTCTTTTTCTTTTTCAGGATCCCTCCTGACTCTGGAATAGTTGAGGCCATTTATACGGCTTTAGTTTGCTTTCATTACTAATTTTCTAAAGAGCACTGTTATCACAACGGTGTCTAAAGCGAGAGTCTTCCATTCCGTTCATGAAGCAGAGGAGCTCTTACCCAGATAAAGCTGTTTACTCACTTTGTCCGATTACAAGGAGGAAATATATTTTTTTGTTGATTCTCTGCATTATATACGCATATCTATTGAACTTTAATCGATTTTTCGTAATTGTCGTGAGGTAACTGGAATACCTATTGTGATTCTTAAAGTATTGGGTCACAATGTTAAAGTATTTATTGATACAGGGTCGTGTGCAACGCTAATCAAACAGTCGGCCTTTCATAAGCTTGATGTTAGTTTGAGGTTGTTCAAAGCTCGTGATTTGCAAAGTGCCTCAGTTGACTTGCTTAATACTGTCAGAGAACGGGACTTAAAGGTAAACATTTCACCCACTGTGTCTTGCAATCACATTGTCAGGGAGGGGGGGGGGGGGGTAAATTCCCAGATGATGTGTTGTTACGGGTTGATATGTTGAAGGTTTGAATATAACATTGGTCACAAGTTCCTTCCTGCATTCAGAATGCTAGCCTCCCAATTAGTTTCTATGATGTGCACTTACTTTCCATTGCACATATTTCTAACAAAGGAGAAAGGGATGTAGATTTGCCTGTTACTATTGTTCCCCTGCTTAAGAGTTCGAAGAACAACCGTATTAAAAGCTAGAAATGGTAATTTTGTTCCTGTCACACATAAAATTCTTAATTGTACTGTGAGCCTGAATGGCAATGTTGGTGGTAGTTTGATAGTGCCTCCTGCCCTGGTTAGATGGTCGCTTCCTTGATTATTTCCAGGAGTTACAGTAAGGTGACTAAAATTAGGAGAACCTATAATTAAGTCTAAAGGTAGATTCTTTGTTTGAGTTAGGGTCTATTCTGGTCATTTGTCCTGGAGGAGTTAAGAGGATTAGGTTGTTGTAAATTAGGAATTCAAATAGGTTATGCCCTGATCTATTTGTTACTTTCGCATTTTTGTTTTTGTTTCAGAAGGGATGGTGCGTCATTAAAATACCCCATAAGCTTTGGATTGTCTAACTGATTGGAATAGTACTCTATGTCTTGTTTTAATATATCATTGCATGGATTATACATTAGAATACTTAACCATTTGTTGTTATATGGGATTTTTATTCCTTGTGCTTCAATTTTATTTTTGAGTCTGTCTCTTAGATTGATATTTTTGTATTGTATTTTTTGTTTACGCAGAAAGCTAACCCTCCTCCTGTTTTGTCTAGTCTATCCTTTCTTATGATATCGTAATTTTGGATCTTTATATTATCTTTTTCTTTTAGCCACATTTCGCTTAATGCTATAAGATTTTCTTTATAAAGTAAGTAGTTTATTTCTGTTTTTTCGTTTAATATTGACCTTGCGTTCAACAAAATTATGCTATCCATTTATACATTCTAATAAATCCTTGATTAGTGGAGTTATTTTTAATATTGTTTCTGTTATAATTGTTATTATTGAGGTGTTTGCGTTAAATCTATTTATAATATTTGACATGACTTTTGTTATTTCTTTGGTGAATGTAATCCAGGAGACTCCTTTATTATTACTATTTGGAACTGTTTTTTTTTCTAATTTACCACTTGATAATGGAGTTGGTAGAGTCCATGTAATTGGTGATTGATCCAATTTTTTGTTTAAGTTTTGACTAGGGTTTTTACTTTGTTTATGTTTGCTAGGGGTTTGTTTAGCTGGGCTCGTTCATTTTTCGTTCATATTTGATTGGTTCCTGTTTTAATTTTTCTTTGTCCTTTTTAGGAGTTATTTGGCCTGGGGTAATACTTTGTTCCTGGGATATAGTTTATGCGTATGTGGGTTTTAAGTTATGTTGTATTGTTTATGAGTTGTTGGTTGTTTTCTTGTTTGTTTTATTTGTATTTTCTACTGTATTTTGTGATTGTGTAATCTGTATGTTGTTTGATGTTGCAGAGTTTGGTTTCTCTTTTTTATTTTGTGAGATAGGATTTTGCTGATGTAAAAGTTTTTTTTTTTTAACTAATGCATTTTTTCTTGTGCTTGTATATGTACTTTGCATGTTATATGCGATGGTGTATGTTCATCACAAAAGAAACAGTATGGGTTATTTCTACATTCTTTTTAATTATGATCAAATTGACTGCACTTGCTACATCTGGTTCTATTTTTACAAGTTAATATGCCATGTCCATATCTTAAGCATTTAAAACATCTGGGAATTGGGAAGGTATATTGTTGAACTGAATAAGAAGTATGACCTATTATTACTTTTTGAGGGAGAATTCCTTGGAAAGTTATTCTTAGATATTTAGTGGGGATCCATTTTGCTTCACTGTCTTTGTTTTGGTTTCTTTTGTTTATTCTGATTATTTCTATATTGAATCCTGTCCCCATATAGTTCTGATTTTTTGCTTTATTTCTTGCCATTCTATATCTGTTTCCACGGGGAATATTGTGCCATATGAGCAACCAGAATTTGCACATGAGAAGGGTTGTTTGCAATTTATCCTCCAATTGCCCAAGGTTTTAATTGCGTTAAGTGGTTTGAATTTTGTTTATGCCATAAACCTCAAATCAAATCTAATATTTTCAATGAAATTTCATGTTTGTATTTGTGAAATGCAGATTGGTTGATTGCTTCTGCTAGTTTTATGGGATTGTTAAAGTTTGAGGTTATTAATTCATTCATTTGTATCAAAATTACATTTTCATTGTTTGATACTTGAGTTTCGGTGTCCAAAGGGTTTACTGTTGTTTGTTGTTGGTGATCTGCTTTCCTTCCGGCTTAGTCTAGTGGCGGGAAATTTGAGTATTCGTATCGCTGCTGTTTTGAATTTGGGTTTTCACCGTTTTTTAAACTGTTTTTCCATCTCCTGAGGTTTTGGTAGTCTAGTTCCATTTCTTTTTCAGGATCCACTCCTGACTCTGGAATGTTTGAGGCCATTTATACGACTTTAGTTTGCTTTTACTACTAATTTTCTAAAGAGTACTGTTATCACAACGGTGTCTAAAGCGAGAGTCTTCCATCCCGTCCATGAAGCAGATTGTCCGATTACAAGGAGGAAATATAGTTTTAGTTGATTCTCTGCAGTATATACGCATATCTATTGAACTTTAATCGATTTTTTAAATTACTTTAAAATTCACGGTATTAATTATTATCAAAAGGCATATTAAATAATGTTAATAATCATATTTGTTTTATTAACTATATAATAATCAAAAGAACGAAATGATACATCGCATGTTTGGAGAGAAATGTTTTCAATTATTTTATTCTTTTAGGCGTGCTTATGGTTTATTTCTTGGTTTTCTGGGTATAGGATTATCTACAAATATTGTCTCCTCGGTATAGAATTATCTATAAATATATATATTATATTGCACTTGAAAATAAAACAACAATTAACACGCGATCTGCTCCGGCAACCGAATTTGTTTTCAGGTTTCAATGGGCGGATGACGTAGAAAGCGTAACGCACTGCCAACAAGCCCGAACGGGCCTCCCAGAAGTTCTAAAACATAGAACGCGTTCCTGGTTTCGTACTCTACAAAAGACGCCTATAGTGTTAGACTATAGACTTTTTTCTCGCTGATCAATGTAAGGAATTCTCGAAATCTAGCAAAATTATATAATTTTCGCGGCACACCAAGAAGATAATGGCGGCACATACTTTGAAAATCACTGCTCGAAGGACATGTACTCTAGTTTATAGTTCACACACGCTACAAAGGGGGTAAACTCCTGCCAAACGCGGTGGGCTTTGGGTATATTTATGTAATTATGTTCAGCGGACACGTGCCTCTTATAACTCGCTCTGCCACGTATATCAATGTAACTTCTTTTTTTTAAATGAATTGAGCCATAATTTAATAATTGTTACACAGGTTTACGAGGAAGTACAGGCTAAGTGGATTCAAGGAAACAGGTAAACGGTGTATCTTTTTTTGTGTGCATGTATGTGTCAGTTCATGCTTTCGTATTGTGCAGCCAAGACTTAGAATCCTGGATTAGGAAGATCGAGCTGGCCACACATAGCGCTGATAGGACAAGGATTCGTTTAAGGAGGTCTTTCTGTAAAGGAGTTGCTAGCCTAATACTCAATTCTCCACCCATAGGCAATCACAAACTCAAGTAAAAATGCTTGGCTCAAGACAAACCCCTCACGATTATTTGCTTGAAATTGAAGGCATATTATATCAGGGCCTAAGGAATTATGCAGCAGTTTGGAGAACCTTGTACCTTAATAAGAAGGGTGTTTCTGGCTGGACTGCCTCATTGGGTGCTTGAACTGTTAGTTGCATGTAAGCACTTGCTTCTCTCTCAGATAGTGGCTAAATTTGACCAGCTGTATAATGCACGATATCTTGCTGCTTCTGTTACCCCAAGTATACCTCTTCCAGTTGCAGCAACCCAGTCATGTAATGCTTACTCTGACGGTACAACCTACTGTTACTTTCATCGCTCATAAGGTCACTCTACTTCTACTTTATTCTATTCAAAACAAAGCCACCTGGTCAAATTTGTTGGTATTGTCTTAGGGAGGGTCACCATAAGTTTGAATGTCCCTTTCATAACATCCCAACGATTGGCTCCTCTCGGTCGATGGGGGAAGGTGTACTTGAGAAAGGCAGTAACTTGTAATTGTCGTGAGGTAACTGGAATACCTTTTGTGATTCTTAAAGTTTGGGGTCACAATATTAAGGTATCTATTGATACAGGGTTGAGTGCAATGCTAATCAAACAATCAGCCTTTCATAAGCTTAATGTTAGTTTGAAGTCGTTCAAAGCTCATGGTTTGCAAAGTGCCTCAGTTGATTTACTTAATACTGTTGGAAAATGACCCGTTCTCTGACAGTAGAGAGAGGTAAACATTTCACCCACTGTGTCTTGCAATTGGATTCACCATTGTCAGGGGTCGTAAATTCCCAGATGATGTGTTGTTAGGGGTTGATTTGTTGAAGGTTTGAATTAACATTGCTCACAAGTTCCCTCCTGCAAAGTCATACCTTTGCATTCACTATGCTTACTGTATCATCATATTCAGACGAATATTATACACAATTTATAAGGTGTGTGAGAGTTGTAATGCACTGAATATGTTTACTGGAGTCTAGTTATCTCTTTGTGGTATACACATCGTGAAAAAGAATACTTACTATATAATCGGAAGATGAAAATAGTGTTGTAATTTTTATTTATATTTACATTATATACATAGTACTGCGCCAATGGTAAGAGAGACTCAGGCTAGCTGCTCTGCCAGTTATGATACTTCAGAGAGCAATCAAACTGGCAAAGGGGAACGCCACGGGCTGCACTAAACCTGGGTCTCTTTCCTCTTACCATTATTTGAAAGTACTCTGTTGCACCCTGAAAACTACCAACACTGCTGTAGTTGAAACAGTTCCAGTTCGCCCCAGATATGCGGCAATGCTCCATTCTAAGCTCGCGATCGAGCGGCTCCTGGAAGCCAAGCTGAGTCATATGCCCTCCCAATGCCTTGTGCATCAGGAAAGCATTGATAACCGCCATGTCTTGTACCCCTTCATGGACTTGAGTGGTTGTGTAAGACGGAGCCAGCTAATCGCTCAAGTCCACCCCTTTCATGCTGGAGTTGTAATCTGCCACTACCTTGGGCTTGGTGCGCTGCTACCCACTCCAGGCTGGTGAAGGTGACCATCTCGCTACCGTGGACCATCGACAACACATTGACAGGGTGTATGTCAACCTAACAAAGAGCCAACATACCTGTCACTGTGCTGCAGTAGTCCACGTCTCCAGTGACCTTCACCTGCAGATTAGTCAACATAAATTTGCGGTTAGCCTGCACTGTGCCAACCACATTCATATGCCGACCCTGTGGGTAATGGAAAAGGGCTAGAAAGGTAAACCAGTTATGGGTATGTACCTTATACCCCTCTCCAAACTGGTTTATGGCGCCCATCAAGTCGACGACGGCCGTCATCGAAGCTGGAAGCTCATCTTTGTTCCTGCCCATGTAAATCCAAAAGACGTACATGTACCCAAATTGGGCCAATACTCATGATCAGCTTGTACACCTATCCCTTGTCATTGTCTTTGGGAATGAGGGCAGGGCATATTGGGATTTAGTCGCCCAGTAGTGCCTCAGTGAGATAGGCTCTCAGCTTAACTGCACTAACATCCTCCCATGTCAACATATGGGAAGTCGTGGAAGGTGGTCGCTGTTAGAAATACCTGGAAAAAACAATGTAGAATTTGATGCAGTATAGGTGGCATATTATATATATATACATCATTCAGCACAGCTGACTTGTTTGTTAGTTTCTTGGCCAAGTATCTCCAGTTCATCCATGATGAATCGGGAGAACACAACCAAAGGTTTGGAATCTCTGTCCAGGTCAGGAATATTGACCCCAGGACAGCCGGTAAAACCAAAATGCTTTGGCACGGTCTCCGGATTTCCGCCACCTGAATCCTGGGGTTCCAGGAGCGTTCGATTGGTTCATCCAAGTCGAAAGATGTGGACATGGAAGTCCAAATCGATTGATTTCTTGCCATTGTATAGAGAGCAATTTCAAAAACTATGATGGGTCTTTTGTATATATCAGAGCCTGTAACAGAGCTGTTGCGTGCTATGTTGAGATAGCAGTATGCAATGGCTACGTGTTTGGCTATGACCGGACTTGCTACATCATCGGTAGAAAGAGCAAACTCAAAATCAAAGTAAGCAACATTAGACGAACCACAGGTCTTAGCTTCCCGAAGCTTTGGAATTTAAAATTTTACCAAGGGTAGGGGGGAGACCTTTCAATAACATAACTAGTGCGGTTACGAATTTACGAATTAAGGCCATGTGATTTTCTCTTATAAATAGTAAGATTTCTGTCTACCTGGAATTGCTCGCCCTTGCCAAATGAACCATTGGTCTTTTACCCTTCCCGTATCGCTGTTTACCATCTTCAGCTTCATTCTCATCATTTACGTTAAGTATGGTATAAACAGCTGGATTCACATTATTGGCACACTCAATAATGTGTAGGTTTTCTTGTCTATGATCCTTGTATTAGGAGGGATATGTACATAGCATAGTATATTTTTTATTCTTGTTTTTTCTATCTAAGGGATCTGTACCTAGGGGGTCGGTTCTTATTCTCAAGTATAATAGTATCAACAGCAATGCATTTAAGAATACGCATGTCTTTAGTTTCCAGTGAGTCCCTGGGATTAATTAAGACTTTTCCCTTGACATTTGGAGGAATTTCTTCTAACCTCTCATTCCACCTAAATCATCATTAGTATTATGAATAAGGTGCATACCTGTATGAATATAGAAGCTTCGTGATTCCTCTTGTTCACTTGGCTTTAGTGTAGGTCTAGTTGTTTCGATGTGAATGGTTAAGTTAACTCTTAATGAGGGGGAACATACACATGTTTATACATTGCTCACTCATTATTATTTTCTTAATGTCCCCTCTATGCATTGATAGAACTGCTTCAACATTCATCCCACGTGAGTTGGAGGCCTGTATTCTCATTCTGCGATAAGTGTTTCTGTCGGCATTTATTATATCATGAATATGAATGTCAGTGGGAATTTCCTGGTCAGTGTGTTCTTGCGCACATGTATACCGACTTCGTTCCCTGTTCTTTTCATTCTCTCTTCTTTCTCCCATCTATCGGGTTGCATTGTAGGATGTTGAGGGACCATCATACAGCCCTGTTCCTGATGATAAGGTAAGAGGTATTATTTTTTGTTGTTGTTTTAATAAAGAGAACAATACACGTGGGACTCGCCATGCTCAGGTTTTTCTTCTTTTTTCTTCTTCTCTTCCTCCTAGTTGTTCTTGTTGCCCCTTTCTTTACCGATTTCCGGAGAATGCGTCCTATTTCCTCGCATATCGCATGATGCGAAGGTGAATGCGGTACTGAATTATAATAGCTAGTGTTAACTACCTCTTTGCTCCTCCTTCAAAGCCACTTTTCTCAGACCAACTCATCTTTCTCCAGACAAAAAAAGAGAGTGCCTCCTTACTAACGTTTTGTTATGAGGAATTATCGAAGATTCTATTTTTCTTCAATGCAAGGTGTGTTCTTACCTCGGTAGAGCCTATTATCATTTCCAAAACACATTCAAGGATGTAGGCCGATGCAAGCAGCTGACCCCTCGGTGCAAAACCTAAATCTGCCATAAATACTTTCACTCATATCCAATTAAATCACCCCAAAATTGAAGGGGGTGGCGGGTTAATCCTGGCCAAATTACCTCGACTGTTGTTGAACTTCCCCGTTCATGCAATAGGTATAGGTATGTTCTTATCATTATAGACGAGTTATCTAGATTTATGCAGTTGGTGCCTCTTCCCAGTAAAGACAAGAACACTGTTGCTGACTCTCTAATTAGCCATTTTTGTTTTTGGTCTCCCATAGACTATCATGGCTGACAATGGGCCAGAGTTCACAGCTTATTTCAGAGAGGTTGTCGAGTTAATGGGGAGTAAGACTAGAATTACTGGTAGAGCATCTTAATCGAGTGATTAACCCATGTAGTGATGATAGCACTTTACTTGTCAATCTTCCGGTCGTTCATAGTTGACGGTCTCGGCGTTACTTAGTATTTTCTCGGGACTCCTTCTCTAACGAAGCCAGCTACGAAACTGACGGTGCTGGGTCTTGAGATTCCCTTCCCTTCCCCCTACACACTTTGTTCTTTCGCATCTTACATTTGTTTGTGTATTTTTATAAAAGAAAACATCAAGTCTATGGACATTCTTCCTCACATATCAACGTTTTACTTTTTTCTGAGTTGGCAGGAATACTCAGAGCCACAGACTTTCTGTTAACTCAGGGCTCAGGAACAATTTCCTGCAACTCGCAGAGTGCTCTGAGCACTCTTGATAAAGGTGCTGGAAATATAGTAAATGATATAAGAATAAATGTACATCGCGCCAAGGAATAGGGCCATGTTATACATTTTGTGTGGATACCATCACATGTTGGAATCGCTAAACATGATCATGCTGATTGCCTAGCAAGGGCAGCATGTGATAAACAAATTGTGGACAGAGACTTTGGCATACCTCTTGCTTGGATCTCGCTCATAATAACCTCCAATATGGAGGACTTGATGGAACTAACAAACTCTCAAAGACCTGATAGCTGTATCATAAATTTTTTTGACCAGTTTTCACAGGAGAGATTCATTTAGAGTTCATACAAGACAATGTGATATTGTGACTGCAAGAATTAGACTTGGATACAGAATGTATGGGCAGGTCAGTTCACGATGCAATGTAGAAACCAAATGCAGACTTTGTAACGAAGAGTATGAACGAACACTTCAACATTACCAGCCGTATTCTAGCTCCCTAAGTGCGCTGTGTACATGACATGAACATTCCGCGCTTGCTATTCTATAAGCGCGGGTTCGTGGAAAAAGCGTGGCAAAAGCGTGGCAAAGTCTTGCAAAGTATTGGAACAATCGTGTAAACTCCGTGACAAGGGGGTGGCCTTATCATGAAATTGACACGAACGGATATTTTTTAATTTTTACTTTAATCATCATTACCAGTATTTTATATGAGCAATTAACATTCGAGAATAGATATTCATATGCGTCAATTATATGTATCATTCCTAGAAAGCGCCTAAGAATAATATTTTGAAGAACAAGCGATTCTCAATCTGATTTGAGTTTGTTTACAAATAGGCGCTACTTTCAACGAGAGAGATTCGCTGCTGAGAATTTTGATTTCCTTACCACAACAGTATTCTTCAGAAAAGGTATGTATTTTTTATTGCAAGTAACATTAATGGAATGGTAGCATAAAAAGGAACGTAAATTAATGAAGGAAAAAACGGTATTATGCAGTGTAAATGGTATGAATGAAATTATAACCTTGCCCATACTACTGGCGTATTATGCATTTCTTTAAGCATATTTGTCTTATGTTAGCTGTAGGAGCTATAAGAGTTACTATAGGAATGTATAATCTCCGATCATTATTCTTACAAATATTAAAAGTACAAAAAACAATCATGCTTTTATGTTTTTGCATTTTCTAGTGCTTCTAATATGTTAATTATCCTATTAAAGAGTTATCGAGGCAGAAAGTATTATATACAACTGAGCTGAGGAATATATGATCCATTTTGGAAATTCCTGGTAGAAGTTTGCAATACTAATCCCAATATGATATTACACTGTTAGCATTTTAGTATATGCTTTGATTAAAAATAAATCATCTGGCAGAATGGATGACCTGCGCCAACTAGCTGAATTAGCAGAATTTTGCAGATCTTCATGCCATCCCGAGGAATGCTATGTAGAACCAGAATCAACAGCACTGAAAGATCTGACCACTCAGAGATTTGTTGCAAGATTTCGGCTGTCTAAAGAGTCTGCCATGATGGTGCTGGAATAAATCAAGCCTCGAATGGGGAGAATCAGAAACCAACGTGGTAAGTATTGTAGAGTAATGATCACAAATTTACTGGTTAATATATATGGTGTTAACTTGATCAGGTTGTCAGTAATATTTTTGGAATAATAATTTGAAAGTATCATTATATTTTTTTGATAGTCTTTCTTTACTTACTCATAATAATTCCTATTTTTTTAGGTTCACCAATCCCACACCACCTCCAGTTCCTCGTGGCCTTACGCTACTTGGCCACAGGTAATTTTCAGCTGAGTATGGGGGACTGCCATGAAATGTCCCAGCCAACTGTCAGCAGATGCGTCCGCAGTGTGTCTGTGAAGATTGCTGACTTGGCTGTGGAATATATAACATTTCCTCAGCCAGCAGAGGAAGAGGTTGTTATGCAACAGTTTTCCCTAATTGCTGGAATGCCTGGAGTCATCGGGTGTGTTGATGGCACCCACATCCCAATCAAAAGTCCAGGAGGAGGTGATGAATTTTATAGGTGTCGCAAAGGTTTTTTTTTTCGTTAAATGTTCAGGGCGTGTGTGATGCCCATTTAAAATTTACAAATATTGTCGCTAGTTGGCCTGGCAGTGCACACGATGCCAGGATTTTTAATGAGTCGCTGTTATGCCAGAGGCTTCAGGGAGGGCATTATAGAGGGTTCCTATTGGGAGACAATGGATATCCTTGTAGGTCATATCTACTGACGCCCTTTCTGTCTCCTCGTTCTGACAAAGAGAGGAATTATAATTTCTCTCATATCAGAACAAGGAACGCGATAGAAAGGGCTTTTGGTGTACTTAAAAGGAGGTTTGCTGTTCCCCTCAATACAATGAGGATTGCTTTGGAAAATAGCAAGAAAGCCATCATGGCCTGTGCATTATACACAACATTGCAGTTCTGTATAGAGTTCCATTTGATGACTTTGTTGCTATGGTCCCAGATGATCCCCCCCCCCCCTCATTCCAGTTCAGGATCCACGCAATAATGTTCAGGGTGGGCATGCTCGTTGTGAGCAAATTGTGCATAATTTCTCTTAATGTTAAAAGTTTTTGTATTGACATTTCATTATTTCCATTTTTATATAGGATTTCTTTTATGTATTTCATTCCATTTGTGTTAATTACACCTATTGCTTAATTGAACATTAGTAAGATTGTAATGCTTCATATTATTTTCATTTACGAGGTAGGCAATGCTGGCATTTGTTCAGAATTTCTTATATTTTATGACTGCTAATTTTCTGATTTTATTCATATCATGTATGTACACTTTCGATTTGTAAATAATGTAAAGTTTCATAACAGTAATAAAACTGTACCAAAGCAGACCTTTTTTGTACCACAATTGCAAAGGATATATTCCATCACTATCTTTCACCGTTGATGATTTTATATGCATTGGTGTACAATAAAAAAAAAAAAAAAAATGTTGACATCAACCAAAAGATATAATAACAATAAACCAACAATAGTTTATCAAACATAACTATATTCTTTAAATGAAATAAGAATGATAACATATCAAAATTAAAAACACTGCTTTATCAGAGAAAAAAGAAATCAATGGGATACAGATATTACTCTTTAACAAAAATAGATTTATTCAGGAAGTGAAAAAAATATAACAGTTTAATGACACTGATACATACAAGTATGTAAATGATATTCCTTATCGAGGATAGAATAACAAAAAAGAATGGAACATTCATAATGACCTTTAACAAAAGTTTTGTTAAGGAAGTGAAAAAAAACGGTTTAATTACGCTGATACATACAAGTATGTAGATATTCCTTATCGAGGATAGAATAACAAAAAAGAATGGAACATTCATAATGACCTTTAACAAAAAGTTTTATTCAGGAAGTGAAAAAAAATAACAGTTTAATGACGCTGATACATACAAGTATGTAAAAGATATTCCTTATCGAGGATAGAATAACAAAAAAAGAATGGAACATTAATATTGACCTTTAACAAAAAGTTTTATTCATGAAGTGAAAAAAATAACAGTTTAATGACGCTGATACATACAAGTATGTAAAAGATATTCCTTATCGAGGATAGAATAATAAAAAAAGAATGGAAAATTAATATTGACCTTTAACAAAAATAGTTATCTTCATAAGAAAAAAGAAAAAAAATAATACAATAAATGAATATGTAGTAGCACTGCATTACAAAAAAATAAATCTGAACATAGGTTCTGTGATAGCACCTTACTAAAAATAGTAACATTTCTTAAACAACATAAATAATTAAACAATGCAGTTCATCCAAATATATAAAACACTGCATTATAAACAAAATATTATGAAAAACAATGTTATTTTTTCGAGAGCTGCTTTTCAACTTTAAAAAATCCGAAGACACCTCATGCAGCTTTTCCCGACTTTCACGCAGGAGCTTCATCTCCTCATCATGCTTTTCAGTAACGAATTTCATCTGTAGTTGGTGAAGCTCCTCCTGTCGCTCTCTGGCACGTTGAATGGCACGTTGGTAAACCTTATTCTTAGCCCGTTTTGAGGTCCTTCTTCTTGCTGATGGACCAGGAACAGGAGAGGGTGCAGGCATAGTGGTAACGGGCAGCAAAAGAAACATCAGAAATAGAAGCAGTAGGAGAAGGAGCATGAGGAGCAGCATCAGGAAAAGGACCATGAGCAGAAGAAGCAGGAGAGGGATTTGAAAAAGAAGGTGAAGGTCCAATGACGGGTACAGAAAAGGGGGAGATTGGATTGAGAAGACTGAGGACTAGGAGAGTGGGAGATGAGTGAAGAGGGTGGGGAGTGGAAGATAAATGTTTAGCTATGAATGTGGTGTGTGGTTTGTAAGAAATGACTGATGATGCTGAGGAAGTAATGGGTGTGAAGTCTGTGCTGGTGAGTGCCTGTTGTGAGTGAATGAGTGTTGTGTGTTTATGTTCAAAAGGATGGAAATCTGGTAGAGTATGGATGATGGAAGGTTGAATGGAAGAAGGATTAGATGTCCCTGGTCTCTGCAAGTCTGTGAAGTCTGAGGAAAAAATATAAATAAGTATATATACCAGTCAAATACCTATAATATAGAGACATCATTTTTTTTAATCAAATTCTGTTTAATAGATACACAATTTAAGAATTCCCATTAAAGAACTTGTCCAAATATCTGCATGGCAATGTGCGAATAAAGGTTGGGTAGCATGTGGATGAAGACAGTGATTCAGTATTTTTATTTACGAAAGACCCAAGAATTTTTTGAGAACTTAAACTTATATGTTCAACACAGGCTACATGCTAAAATGGAGGCTATAGACATAGCATTTCAATAGTAAAAATAATAAGGGGAAGATCAATGTTCTCATTGAAAGCAAACTTGAGATTTTAGAAAATGTATACAATATCATATCACATGAAAAGGGGTAGTTCTTAAGGATAAAGATATGTTTTAATAAAATTACTAATCACCTACTTTTGTATCATAAATCATTGGTTGTTTGATACACAATGTATGATAACTATTTGAAAACGTAACATAATGCTAAATGACTTTTTATAGACAGTTATAATTCTTACCAATTGTTGTATGCAGTAATTCCTGTCCTTTGTCATCTACTGGATGGAGAGCCATTGTCGGTTCGTAACTGAAAGTCTATAATGTTTTTCTAGTTTATTATTAAGCATTGGATATATGTCGGTATGGCGGGTTGTCGTGGTTGTTTCGCGTGGCGGCGTTACGGCGTGAGGTCAGGAGTCCACTGGTTATTTTTGGTATTACTCCCATCTTTCCCAACCTCGAGCATCGTGTCTACCCACTCGACCTACCGTTTGACCTGCGCTCTTATTGGCTGGCGGTGCTCTCAATTGACCAATGTGTGATGTGTCGGGATGTGATCGCCGTCTGCTACACAGCTCCCTACCGAGTGAGGGCAGCGGGGCTGGCCGAGCGGAGTACGATAGTCCCTGTGGCTTTCCGACATATCTGAAAGGAAATAACCGGTGGCCAGTATGGGGAGTTCCTTGTATGTGTATATCTATATATTTATATATTAGCATATATTCAAGTAAGGCCAGTTGTAGGGGAAAGGGAGGTGATACTTACAGGAGAAAAAGGGGTCGTGGATCCTGCTGGTCTTTAGGGGGTGTGGCGTGCTCTATGTAGGCGGGCTTTACTCTGTCGATGGAGACGGTGGATGGTCCGCGTGGCGTGACGATGGTGAGGGTCTTATCAGTGCGTGCAATGACCTTGAAGGGACCGTCGTACTTGTGGCTTGGCTGAGGGCGGCTTCGTCTCATTCCTCCAGCAATACGTGAGAGCAGTCCTGCAAGTCTCGTGGCACGTAGATGCTGCTGTTACGCGTTGCTCTGGGAGGTCGTGCTTGTATGGTCTCCATACGGGTCCTTAACTCTCTGACAACTCCTGGGGGTCGTCTGAACCCTGCGGGGCGTGGCGAAATCCACTGGCGGAGAGAGTGTCGTGCCGTAGACCAGTTCGGCTGTCGTGCACTCCAGGTCTTGCTTGAAAGAAGTCCTGATGCGAGTGGAAGCTGGTCTGTCTATCCCTGATGGTCTGATGAGAAGGGTTTTCAGCTGGCGGTGGAGGCGCTCTACCATCCCATTCGCTTGCGGGTGGTACGCGGTAGTGCGGATGCGACGAGAGCCGAGAGTGCGGGTGAGGTGATTGAAGAGGCCGGACTCCGAACTGGGGCCTCTGTCTGTTGTGATGGTGTCGGGGGCTCCAAAACGCGATACCCACGTGGATATGAATGCCTTTGCCACAGAATCTGCTGTTATATCCCTCAGTGACACTGCCTCCGGCCACTTGGTGAAGCGGTCTATCATCGTGAGGACGTAAGGGAACGGCAGTCCGTCGACGTGGTCCCACGATGTCAGGTGGATGTGCTGGAAGCGTCTGCTGGGGAGAGGCAGCGGCAGGCGATCTGGTGTGGCGTGTCACCTTTAAGGCGCTGGCAAGCAGGCAGGTGCGGATCCAAATTTCCGAACGTCGGAATTAATACAGGCCACACGACCTTGTTGGTGATGAGCCTATGTGTGGCATTAACTCCGCGGTGCTGATGGTGGCATTGAAGAATTTTCTTTCTGAGGATGGTGGTATGTATGGCCGTGGGGCTTAGTTGTATCACATTCGACTATGATGTTATCTGCGAGTGTGAGTGGCTGAAGGCGGAGCGACGTGGAATCCCGGACGCCTTGGAGCGAAGTCGATCAGCGTATTCTGCCAGGTGGTGTTTGCGACCACTATCCGGGAGAGCGCATCCGCTGCTTGGTTGTTCTCTCCCGCTATGGCGAATGTCGGAGGAGAATTGGGAGATGAAATCTGAGTGTCTCTCTTCCCTCGGGTTTTGCCCTCGACGCCCTAGATCTTAAGCAGCATCATAAATAAGAGGCTTATGGTCTGTGATGATATGGAAGCTGCGACCTACCTCGCTTCGGAAATGCTTAATGGCAAGGTATGCAGCTAAAGCTTCCTACAGGCCAGTACTTCCGTTCTCTCGGTTGTAGTGTCTTTGAGAAGAATCCCAGGGGGCAGTCTTGACCGTTGACGTGCTGCTGCAGGACGGCCCCGACGGCCGTGTCCGGCATCGGCGGTGATCTTGTAGGGACCTCTGGGCGTGGGTGGAGTGAGGGGAGGAGGCTGTGGCCAGGGCAGTCTTGCAGTCTTCGAACGCCACGAGAGTTGTGTCAGTCCATTCGATGTCCCTCTGGCGCTGTCCTTTCCTTGTCGGTGTGCATCAATTGTGCACCCCTTGGGAGAAATCTTCTATAGAAGTTCATCATGCCAAGAAATCGTCGTAGCTGGCGCTGCGTTGTTGAGCGTAGAACTTCTTGATAGCTCGACCTTCGATGTGTCGGGGTGATGCCCGTCGCGCTGACGGTGTGTCCGAGGAATGTTAAAGTCTGTACTCGAATTCCTTGCTTTCGGGTTGATGACGATGCCGAACTCGGAGAAGCGCTTGAAAAGGGCCTTGAGGTATTGTTTGTGTGCGTCTGCATCTGTGCTCGCTACGAGGACGTCGTCGATGTAAACGAAGGTGTTGCTGAGTCCTTGGGTTACTTCGTCCATGGAACGCTGGAACGACTGGGCAGCGTTGCACAGGCCGAAGGGCATTACCAGGTACTCGTACAGGCCGAATGGTGTTATCTGCTGTTTTCGGTACATCTTCCTTCGCTACTGGAATTTGATGGTATGCTTTAACCAGGTCATTTGAGAAAATGTTGCAGTCGAGATGTTGGGAGAAGTCCTGAATGTGAGGGACTGGATATCTGTCGGGCACAGTCTGAGCATTTAGGAGTCTATAGTCCCCACATGGTCTCCATCCTCCGTCCTTCTTCTTAACCATGTGGAGTGGTGATGCCCACGTGCGCTGCTGGATTTTCGCACGGCCGAGCTTCTCCATGTGGTCAAAATTCAGCCTTAGCTTCAAGGTAATTCTGCACGGTTCAGGCGCCTCGGCCAGCTGTACGGGAGCGCCTTTAGTGTGGATATGGTGTCGTACTGAATGTTGTGGTATTTCATTTGTGTTGAGGGGGTTGGAGAGCGTTTGGGAGAGTCCTTCAGAAGGGACCTGTATGGGCACGTCGTTACAGGGAGGCGCTTGATCGATAGGGGAATAGTACGGCTGCTGGCAACACGCATGAGATTCCCCTGCTCTGCTATCTTGCGTCTCTTTATGTCCACCAAGGAGGTCGAAATGTTCCAGAAAGTCTGTGCCTAGAATAGGAAAATCTACCTCCACGACAACGAATAGCCAAGGGAAAGAGCACCGTTCGGAGCCTGCAGGTTACACGGTTCGCCGAACATCTGTCTTGGCACCTGGCAGGAAGGCTGATTTCTGCACCTGTGTCTACCAGGAAGCGTGTGTTTGTCATGAGGTCTGTCAAGTAGACGAGACGTTTCTTGCGGGGGAAGCAGGAGGAAGACGCCGTTAGACCCCTCTGTGGTTCGTTAGACCCCTCTGTGGGAGGAAGGAGCACTCCGCCGCAGGTCTGATGTGAAGGAAACCTTCCGATGATTATGCTTTTTATAAAATCATCATTCAAGACCTGGTTGGTGTCGCTAAGAAGACGTCGTAAGCGGCGGAGAAACTGAGAAGGAGCCAGACCCTGAAGGCCGCTCTTCTCGAGAAAGGTGGTGAGAGTGACTATAGGGTCGGGCATCGCCTGTTCTATGATGAAGGCTTTCAACTGCAGATACGTAGTTATACGTGGATTCTCGAAACACGTCCATCACGGAGGTCATGAGGTCTGAGGGAAGGCGTGCTGAGTTAGCAGCTTTGTTCCTTTGGGGATGATATACCTCTTGATTGGAACGCCATTTCGACCTGTATAAATCAGGCTTTGAGGTCGTGCATGTTGCACTCTGGGAGAGGTAAGAGGGCCTTGAGTGCTGTAATAGTACTGTGTGCGATGGATGGTGTCATGGTGTAAGGAGAGATTGTGTGAAAGAGAGGGAGGGAGGGAGGGAATGGTGGGGTCACACTGCACTGCGCGGAGAAAAGAGTTTTATATTCTTACTGATAGTTTTTCTGGCACTGTATTACTGCTTTTGTTTCACTTTACACTGTACTTCACTATGTTTGTTGCACTGTATATCACTACACTATCACTATCTTCTGAATTACTCCGGGTCACCACTTGTCGGTTCGTAACTGAAAGGCTATAATGTTTTTCTAGTTTATTATTAAGCACTGGATATATGTCGTATGGCGGGTTGTCGTGGTTGTTTCGCGTGGCGACGTTACGGCGTGAGGTCAGGAGTCTGGTTGCTTTTGATGACCTCCCCATCTTTTAACCTCGAGCATCGTGTTTACCCACTCGACCTGCCGTTTGACCTGCGCTCTTATTGGCTGGCAATTGCTCTCAATTGACCAATGTGGTGATGTGTCGGGATGTGATCGCCGTCTGCTACACCATTGAGTCGCGGGCCTATACAATGACAATTCTTTTTCCATGATGGAAGCAGCTGCTGCATATGAATCTAGCATCTTTGAGAAAGTTGCTTCAGGAGGCGGCCACCACCAGTCTCCCTACACTGCCTTTTGAAACTCATATGTTGAGTCTTTATTCTGCAAGAAATATTACATTGTTATTAGAATGAAATATATTATTTTTTATAAAATAAATAATATCTTTGTAAGGATAAATCCAAGTTTACTTTGAGTAAGGTAGAAAAGTACAGCACCATGTTTTCTTTTCATATTTGAATATTTTATAAACAACAATGTTAGTATGAAAATATCATGCTAAGTTGATAGAGATAAGGTTAGGAAGTAATGCAGGACTTATAAATGATAATAATTAGAATGAATATATCATGCTAAGTTGATAGAACTAAGAGCCAATAAACCCTTCATCAAGTATACACTGCTAAAATAATTATTATGTTACACCACCGGATGATAGAGTTTGTTGCTTCTTAGACACGGAGGCCATGGCGATCCATTGCTAGTCTTTCCTTAGCACGGAGGCCAGGGCGATCCATAGCTGCAGTCTAATTCTAAACTCAGTTAATAGATAATATCAACATCTACTATTTATTAAATAATATGGAAAAAATAACTCTCCTTACCGACTCTTCACATGATTCGAGCAACGTTTCATCTGCAGCAGCGTTGAAGCTCCTGATCAGGGAACATGGCGTTGAACGATGTTTTAATTTCATGCCGAACACTTTTTCTTCTTATCTACATTTCAATATGATGGTCTCGGTCTTGTATTACACTTTTCCTAATACCACAAAGATCTCTGAGCCATTCTCTGTTCTTCGGAGAGAGGGTGGTCGCTTGGCGTGCTCCATGCTGCTATTTGTTTTGATGGAGCAGGTAGCTTCATTGCCAACCCGCATTCGTGCAACAGTTATCAACGTTTAACAAATTCCGATTACAGAAGCTAACTAGTAAATATACTATAAATATGATTTCATATTATTCCCGATTTTTCTTTTTTACATTATTAGTTCAAGGTTTGGACATGAATTTTCGCCAAAATTTTCACAATGTCGGAACGGTTGGCAATCCTGAAGCAACTGCCGCAAACGTGCCACGCTTTTGCGTCCTAGATTACCGCATTCGTTACATGAACACGACATGGACATAACATGAACATGACATGGCCACGACACGCAGAAAACGTCATAGAATACGGCTGTACATTTCAGAGTGCCATATGATACAACTTTTCAGGCCACCTAGCATAAGGTATGCAGAATTATGTAATTATTAGATGTACTTATGCTATATCCGAAATTCGGTATGTAAATTCCCTTAGCCATATTCCAAGTCCCTAAGGGCGCCGTGTACATGACATGAACATGCCGCGATTCGTATTCTAGAAGCGCGTGTTCGTGTCAAAAGCGTGGCAAAGTTGTGGAAAATATTGGAACAATCGTGGAAACTCCGTGACAAGGGGGTGGCCTTATCACAAACTTGATACGAACGGATATTTTGACTTTTATACTTTAATTATCATTACCAGTATTTTATATGAGCAATTAACATTCGAGAATAGATATTCATATGCGTCAATTATATGTATTATTCCTAGAATAATATTTTGAAGAACAAGCGATTCTCAATTTGATTTGAGTTCGTTTACAAATAGGCGCAACTTTCAACAAGAGAGATTCACTGCCGAGAATTATGTTTTCGTTACCACAACAGTATTCTTCAGAAAAGGTATGTATTTTTTATTGCAAGTAACATTAATGGAATGGTAGCATTAAAAAAGGAACGTAAATTAATGAAGGAAAAAACGGTATCAATGCAGTGTAAATGGTATGAATGAAATTATAACCTTGCCCATACTATTGGCGTATTATGCATTTCTTTAAGCATATTGGTCTTATGTTAGCTGCAGGAGCTATAAGAGTTGCTATATGACTGTATAATTTTCGATCATTATTCTTACAAATATTAAAAGTACAAAAAAAAAATAATAATGCTACTTTTATGTTTTTGCATTTTCTAGTGCGTCTAATATGTTAATTATCCTATTAAAGAGTTAGCGAGGTAGAAAGTAATATATACAACAGAGCTGAGGAATATATGATCCATTTTGAAAATTCCTGGTAGAAGTTTGCAATACTAATCCCAATAAGATATTACACTGTTAGCATTTTAGTATATGCTTTGATTAAAAATAAAGTATCTGGCAGAATGGATGACCTGCACCAACTAGCTGAGTTAGCAGAGTTGGCAGATCTTCATGCCATTCCGAGGAATATTATCATAGACAGAAGTAACTCTTTTGAAGATCTAACCACTCAGGAATTTGTAGCAAGATTTCGGCTGTCTAAAGAGTCTGCCATGATGGTGCTGGAGAAAATCAAGCCTCGAATGGGGAGAATCAGAAACCAACGTGGTAAGTATTGTAGAGTAATGATCACACATTTACTGGTTAATATATATGGTGTTAACTTGATCAGGTTGTCAGTAATATATTTGGAATAATGATTTGAAGGTATCATTATATTTTTTTTTATAGTCTTTCTTTACTTACAATAATTAATAATTTTTTCTTTTATTTTATTCATTTTTTTTTTTCTAGGATCACCAATCCCACACCACCTCCAGAGTCTCGTGGCCTTACGCTACTTGGCCACAGGTAATTTTCAGCTGAGTATGGGGGACTGCCATGAAATGTCCCAGCCAACTGTCAGCAGATGCGTCCGCAGTGTGTCTGTGAAGATTGCTGTCTTGGCTGTGGAATATATAACATTTTCTCAGCCAGCAGAGGAAGAGGTTGCTATGCAACAGTTTTCCCTAATTGCTGGAATGCCTGGAGTCACCGGGTGTGTTGATGGCACCCACATCCCAGTAAAAAGTCCAGGAGGAGCTGATGTTTAATTTTATAGGTGTCGCAATTTTTTTTTTTTTTTTCGTTAAATGTACAGGGCGTGTGTGATGCCCCTTTAAAATTTACAAACATTGTTGCTAGTTGGCCTGGCAGTGCACACGATGCCAGGATTTTTAATGAGTCGCTGTTATGCCAGAGGCTTCAGGGAGGGCATTGTAGAAGGTTCCTTTTGGGAGACAATGGATATCCTTGTAGGTCATATCTGCTGACGCCCTTTCTGTCTCCTCGTTCTGACAAAGAGAGGAATTATAATTTCTCTCATATCAGAACAAGGAACGCGATAGAAAGGGCTTTTGGTGTACTTAAAAGGAGGTTTGCTGTTCCCTCAATACCAATGAGGATTGCTTTGGAAACTAGCAAGAAAGCCATCATGGCCTGTGCAGTACTACACAACATTGCAGTTCTGTATAGAGTTCCATTTGATGACTTTGTTGCTATGGTCCCAGATGATCCCCCCCTCATTCCAGTTCAGGATCCACGCAATGATGTTCAGGGTGGGCATGCTCGTCGTGAGCAAATTGTGCATAATTTCTTTTAATGTTGAAAGTTTTTGTCTGGACATTTCAATATTTCCATTTTTATATAGGATTTCTTTTATGTTTTTCATTCCATTTGTGTTAATTACATCTATTGCTTAATTGAACATTAGTAAGATTGTAATGCTTCCTATTATATTCATTTACGAGGTAGGCAATGCTGCTTTTTGTTCAGAATTTCTTATATATTATGATTGCTATTTATTCTTATTTTATTCATATCATGTATGTACACTTTCAATTTGTAAAGGATGTAAAATTTCATAACACCAATATAACTGTACCAAAGCAGACCTTTTTTTACCACAACTGCAAACGATATATTCCATCAATATCTTTCACCGTCGATAATGATTTTCATATACATTGGTGTACAATAATGAAAAAAAAAATGTTGACATCATCAACCAAAAGATATATTCATAGATATAACAATAGTTTATAAAACATAACTATATTCTTTAAAGGAAATAACAATGGTAACATATAAAATTTAAAAACACTGCTTTATCAGAGAAAAAGGAAATTAATGGGATACTGATATTGCTCTTTAACAAAAATAGTTTTATTCAGGAAGTGAAAAAAAAGGTTTAATGGTGCTGATACATGCATTTATGTAAAAGATATTCCTTATCGAGGATAGAATAACAAAAAATAATGGAACATTAATATTGCCCTTTAAAAAAATAGTTTTCTTCCTTGAAAAAGAAAGAAAATGAATAAAAGAAATTAATATGTAATAGCACCGCATTACAAAAGTTAAATCTGAATATGGAACTTATATTGCACTTTACTAAAAATAGTAACATTCCTTAAACAATGTAAATAAATAAACAATACAGTTCATCCGAATATATAAAACACTGCATTATAAAAAATATGAAAGACAATTTATTATTTTTTCAAAGGCTGCCTTTCCAACTTTTAAAATATCAGGTATTTCGGAAGACACCTCATGCAGCTTTTCCCGACTTTCACACAGGAGCTTCATCTCCTCATCATGTTTTTCAATAATGCATTTCAGCTATAGTTAGTGAAGCTTCTCCTGTCGTTCTCTGGCACGTTGAATGGCATGTTAGTATACTTCATTCTTAGCTCGTTTTGTTGATGGACCAGGAACAGGAGAGGGTGCAGGCATAGCGGTAACGGGAGGTAGAGCAGGAAAAGAAACATCAGAAACAGAAGCAGTAGGAGAAGGAGCATAAGTAGCAGCAGCAGGAAAGAGGCCATGAACAGAAGAAGCAGGAGAGGGATTTGCAAAACAAGGTGAAGGTCCACAGACGGGTACAGAAAACGGGGAGATACTAGGGGAATGAACAAGGCTGGATTGAGAATATTGAGGACTAGGAGAGTGGGACATGAGTGAAGAGGGCGAGGGAGTGGAAGATAAGTGTTAAGAAATGACTGATGATGCTGAGGAAGTCATGGGTGTGAAGTCTGTGCTGGAGAGTGCCTGTTGTAAGTGAATGAGTGGTTGTGTTGTGCGTATATGTTCAAAAGGAATGAAATGTGGTAGAGTATGGATGATGGAAGAAGGATTAGATGTCCCTGGTCTCTGCAAGTCAAATACCTATAATATATAGACTTTTTTTTTTATTCTATTTAGTTACTTACATTCAGAATTCTCATTAAATATCTGCAAGGTAATGTGCGAATAAAGGTTGGGTAGTATGTGGATGAAAACAGTGATTAAATATTTTGTTTACGAAAGACCAAAGAATTTCTTGAGAACTTAATCTTACATGTTCAACACAAGCTACATGCTAAAATGGAGGCTATAGACATCCTAGCATTTCAATAGTAAAAATAATAAGGGGAAGATCAATGTTCTCATTGAAAACAAAACTTGAGATTTTAGAAAATGTATGCAATATCATATCACACGAAAAGGAGTTCTTGGGATAAAGATATGTTTGATATGTTTGAAATAAGATTTCAAATCCCACTTACTATTTTTTTTGTATTATAAATCATTGGTTGTTTGATACACAGTGTATTATAACTATTTGAAAACGTAACAATTTGTCATACATAATGCTAAATGACTTTTTACAGACATTGTTATAATTCTTATCAATTATTGTATGCAATAATTCCTGTCCTTTGTCATCTACTGGATGGAGAGCCATTGAGTCATAGGCCCTGTCCCCCAATGACAACTCTTTTCCCATGATGGAAGCAGCTGCTGCATAGGAATCTGGGAGCATCTTTGGTGCTTCAGGAGGCGGCCCACCACCAGTCTCCCTACACTGCCTTTTGAATGTCATAAGTTAAATCTTAATTCAACAAGAAATATTACATTGTTATTAGGGTGAAACATGACATCCTATGGAAAGATATGCACACCATGGGCTTCCCACATCATATCATCTCATCATGCAGTTTTATATGACGATCAAAAAGCAGCAGTGAGAACCACCTACGGACTGACTGAATGGCTTAATATTGATCAAGGCGTCAGACAGGGGTGTATAATTTCGCCACACCTTTTTAATATCTATTCTGAAGCAATCATGAGAAAAGCACTATCTGGTTTTGAAAGCTCAATTACCGTTCATGGACAACATATTAAATAACTTGAGATATGCTGACGACGTTGTCCTCATTGCCGGTAGCATGGATGAGCTCCAGGATGTAGTTGATAGAGTTAGATTAGAAAGTGAAAAATCTGGTCTTATGCTTAATTCCAAGAAAACAAAAAATAATGAAAAAATTAGAAGGAAGACTACTGATCATGACAATGGAAACATCAAAATCAACTATGAGTATATTCAGAACGTTAAACAATTTACATACTTGGGCCTGGTCTTCACAGATAACTATGATGACACCATTGAAATAAAAAGAAGACTAGCAATTGCCAGAAATGCTACGGTGGCGCTAACTAACATCTGGAAGGATAAGAACATCTCTCTTTGTACAAAGAAAAGACTTCTGAATTCTCTTGTCTTCTCTATTGTTAGTTATGGATCCGAATGTTGGACACTCAAAGAATCTGACAAAAAAAGAATCCAATGTTTCGAAATATGGTGTTACAGACGTGTTCTCCGCATCAGCTGGACTGAAAAGAAGACAAACGAAGAAGTCCTCCAAAAGATAAACTGCGAGCGTAGTTTCTCAAACATCCTTAACGCCAGGAAACTGACATTTGTTGGCCATATTCTCCGTGGCGGGGCCTTGAAAGAAACTTGTTGACTGGAATGGCCAGCTCTAGAGGACGAGGTCGACCCAAAACCCGGTACTCCGACGACATAAAGAAGCTCTGCGACATGAGAATGGTTGAGGCAATGAGGCTGGCGGAAGACCGGAATGGCTGGAGGAATATGGTGTGAGGGGCCACGGCTGGTCGGGACCGACCTACCCGTCAATGATGATGATTTTTTTTTTCTTTATTGAATAAATAATATATTTGTAAGGATAAATCCAAGTTTACTTTGAGTAATGTGAAAATTGCAGCACCATGTTTTTCTTTTCATATTTTAATAATTTAGAAACAATAATGTTAGGCTAGTATTTCCAAAAACTCATTCTTAACAAAATGCTCACATACAATAGTAGGCTAAATATGATATTAGTGCTAAACATAACTTTATTTAGAATCAAATTATCAAATGTAATACTGGCAATATTTTAAGCGATCCATATCTGGCCTTTGCTGGAGCATGCCAGTCATTTTTCTTTTTTATTTGCATTTCCGGTCTTGAATTATACTTCCCCTGGCCACCACAAGATCGACTAAGGCCAATCTCTGTTCTTCGGAGAAAGGGGTGGTCTGCTTGGCCTGCTCCATGCTGCTGTTTGTTTAGATGAAGCAGGCAGCTTCATTGCCAACCCGCATTCGTGAAACAGTTAACTTTTTAACAAATTCCGATTACAGAAGCTAATTCGTAAATATACTATAATTATAATTTCATATTATTCCCGATTTTTCTTTATCCCGTTATTAGTTCAAGGTTTGGACATTAATTTTCGCCAAAATTTTCACTATTTCGGAACGGTTGGGAATCCTGAAGCAACTGCACTTTCGCGTTCTAGAATACTTCCTTCGTGACATGAACACGACATTGACATAACATGAACATGACATGGCCACGACACGCAGAAAACGTTCTTGAATACGGCTCCCTATTACAACATTTATCAAATGTTTATTGACAGTTGATATACTATAGAATATAATCATGTTATTACCTTAATTTGTAATACAACTTTAGCAACAATGTCATGACTCTACATCAATGTATCAAAGCTTGTCCATATCTGTGCAGTTAGCCAGGGTGGTAAATAAAGATCTAAACTAAACTAATTTTACTTTTTTTTTATTGTTTTAAAGAATCCAATCTAATGACTCTGTATTGCCTTATTAAACTAATTATAAAAAATATGAATACTATTATGCAAGATATACATGAACAATGTTACTATGTCATTTATGTTATCTTCACAAATAAAGTCAGCTACGAGGCTGATTGCAAAGCAGGTAAACGAGGCTAGCTAAAAATATAACGATGACAAGGTGACCTATGACATAACCTTTTGATAAATATCACTCTTAGCCTGTCTTATTAACATGTTGAACATGCTATTCATTCTCATTGCAATACGCGCTCATGCTTCTCACTACTCTGCCGGCCGACCATCTGGCCGCAGAAGCGATCTTTTACCACTAACTGCCTTGAGGGGAGCCTACGACCGTAAGGGCTTCATGTCTTTCACGGACGTGGGTGAGCCTACGCCCGTTAGGGCTTCATGTCTTTCACGGACGTGGGTGAGCCTACGCCCATAAGGGCTTCATGTCTTTCACGGACATGGGTCAGCCTTAACCATCGACGTCATATGAACCCGTCGTCGCTCAAGCACCTTCCGTTCTCTTGTTCGTAGATTCCGACTGGGGAGGACGTTTCGGCCCACGACACCTCCATCGACTACGATGAGTGCCGCGTCGCAACGCCTTTAGCAGTACGCCCGGTCTGAAGGATGGACTCGGTTCGAGGAGGACTCGACGCCGAAGGAGATCTTCAACTGTTTCTTTCCCCCTTAGCTGTGGCACAGTTTGAAGAGGGAGACAAACCTTTATGGTCAGCAGCACCTGCCAAATTCATCATCTCACATGAAGGCCTGGGAGGATGCCTCTGTAGACGAGCTACAGAACTACATAGGCCAACGTCTCCTCTTGGGAATTCAGCCAACACCGACCTACATATTTTACTGGTCTGAGAACCCGCTAGTCAACACTGTTTTGCTTTGTGAAACAATGACAAGATATCGGTATGACCTGTTGACATCAAATCTCCATTTCAGCAACAACAAAGATGAAGCTACAACTACCGGCTGCTTCTTAGCCTAGGCCTATCATGAACAGCTTCCAGGGCAGCTTCAAGGTGTTCACACCAGAGAGAAAGGTCGCAGTTGACGAATCTTTGTGGGCATACAGGGGCTGTCAGCACGCCGTTCAGTCCAATCCGTCAAAGAGGGCCCGCTTCGTAATGAAGGTCTATAAATTGTGCAGAAGTAACGGATAGGCAGCTGGATACACGTCAGCCTTCCGCATTTACATGGGACAAGACAGAAGTGAAGTCCCGGCAAGTATGAAGGTTGTAGTAGACCTTATGAATGAAGCAGGGCTCTTCGAAAAGGGATATCGCCTACTCTTTCCCCCACTATCTTCAGTCACCGAAGAGTGAGGCCGTCGGCAGAGTATGGCTCAACAGGGAATTTATGCCAAAGGATCTCAAAGTAAAAAAGAAGGGAGACAGAGACACAAGAGCATCCTGGGCAGGAAATGATGATGATGGTCCTGATGGATAAAGAAACAAGGTGAATATCTTATCCACCATTCACAAAGGAAAATAAATTGTTGACCTCCCCCTGAACAGAAGAGGGGAAATAAGGAAGAAACCCTTCTGCGTTATTAACTACAATAACAGAATGAAGGAAGTCAACATAGGTGACCAGCTTGCACAGTTGTACCCAGCCGCAAGGCAAAGAAATGGTATATAAAGCTATTCTGCAACCTACTGGACATGGCAATAGTAAATCCGCATGCTTTCCACAAATGGCTAGGTGGGAAAATGACTCAATTAGACTTCCGCATCAGGTTAATCTGCGAATTACTACATCGTCCGACGGGGGATTGCAGAGCACAAGAGCAGCGTCGCCCCTCATCGCCCTGTGACACCTGCTCAGCTCCCGTTCACCTTCACAATCCCGTGCCCGCTCTTGTCCCGCTGCCGCTCATACACTCGTGATGATTATCGATGGAAACTACCATCGCTGTAAACACTGTCGGCAAACAAGAGGAAAGAGAAGCTATCTCGGTACATATTCCGACAATGTGACGTAGCACTGTGTGGCATAAGCCAGTAGCTTTCATACACAGTATGTTGTAAAAATAATATAATGTATTTATGTAATTTTTACATTTTCTTGAAAAAAAAAGATAGATGTAAAACTTTCTTCCTATAAACCATATTTCCCTTTTGCTCATGACAGAAATACAGAAAAGTTATTATTGAACATAATATAACCATAATATAAAAGCTAGGTATTCCCCTGTAATACCTGATATGGAGAAAATATAATAAAGAAAGGACGCTGAAAGCGCTCTATACTCGAATTGATACATACTTTTCACAAATCTTAGTAAAAACAAGTAGCATTGGAGTAATCCCGAGCTATGTACGGGATTACCCGATAAGTCCCCAGAATTTGTAAGATTTGCCTTATTTTATATAAGTTGCATGGATTTAAGTATGTTTAATACCATGCTAATTTTGTGCACTGCTTAGTTTTCTAATGCAACAAATTACTCATACACTAGTAACAAGTTTTCTAATCTTCAACTTGTAACAGGCACATCTAGTGTTATATGGAAGGCCAAGAACATGGGTTAATACTGTGACTTATGCCCTTCCTCTCTCCTTCACAGCCTGGCTATTCCTGCACAGCATGGCCATTATTGCACTGTGTAGGCATTTAGCTCCTTGTGTGGCTTTGTCCCATTTACCCGGGATGGACCAAGTTAACGTTAACCAAAGGCTTGTTGTGCCTGTTAGCTGTTAGCTGGATGTCATGGTCTGCCACGATCCTGTCCCATCGATACCATTTTATGCTGCTGCCTGTCACCAGAGGGCCTGTGGGCGTGTTGTGGCACCTGCCAGCTAAGTGCAAATAATACCACGTTCCTGGCCACATCATCGATGCCCTCAGCATTGATCTTCTGTACTGCCTGTTGCCAGAGGATCTGTGGGCGTGCTGTGATTACCAGCTGACTCCACCACCAATGTCTTCAGGATTGCCCTGTGCTGCTTGTCACCTATGCTACATCGGGTCGTTGCAATTTTGGCCTCAGGCGGTTGTAGTGACCAGCTAGCATGGATTGGTATTTGCGCGAATCGCAGTGACTTCAAAGAGTTGCGTTATTCGCACTACGGGTCTCGGGTGGCGTGAAGCCTGTTCGAAGCAGGGAATGAACCAAGTTCATCTGTGACTGAGAGAAAGAGACGGACACATAGAGGGGGAGACAACAGGAAGGATAGGCTGTGTTTTTGCTCTCCACGCAACTCGCCGGCTATAGTGTTATACATTTTCCGTGTATTTTCCCCGTTTCGTTGGCCAATTGTAGAAAAGATGTGGCCTGGAGTAATACATGTGTAGTAAACGCATTAGTTTGCATCTTAATATAAGATAGTATTATTAGCTTAGGTAGTTCTTAATATATTCTCGTGTATTGTATGTATGTATATTGTTTCCCTTTAATAAATGTGTTAAACCAGTGTTTCCTATAACCCCTTTGTAGCTATGACAATAGTCGAATGACATGTACCCAAAGTTTAGAGTTCACACACCCTACAGACCAAAAGAACGGGCATGGGAGGGGTGTCCAGAGAAGAGCGGGGGGTCTTGGCATGCCTGCGATTGCGAGTGGTCTGTATCGACTACTCAATGGTATAATTACACTTCATTTTCCAACATTTCGCAATGGAAAACATGAAAATATGAATGAACACAAATTTAGATACATAAAGGTCGATTCACACACATCAGTGACGTATCAGTGCCGTGTCCGCTCAGTGTCAGTGATATCCGTGTTGTTTCCGTGACGTCTATGCACACACATCCGTGGTGATCCGTACAGCGAGAAATCAGTCTTTTCCAGGATGGCAAAGTTTTCGGACGTGGAGTTGGCAATGATTGCCATAATCCTTGATGAAGAGGAAGAGGCAGAACAAAAAGTGAAGAAGAGAAAAGGGTATACGAAGTTGCAGAAAAAGAGATATATATATAATATATATATATATATTTATATATATATATATATATATATATATATATATATATATATATATGTATATGTATATATATACATATATATGCATATATATGTATATATATACATATATATATATATACATATATATGTATATATATATATATATATATATATATATATATATATATATATATATTCGCACCAGTTCAATCAGAAGTCCGTCATCCATTTTCTTGAAAGGTCAGAACACTAGTCCGGCGTCCGTGAAATCAAAATATCGGTGGCGACGATATTCAACTTCACGGAACGGAGACGGAACGGCCACTGAGAGTAAAACACTGTACTGCGCCGGACGGGTGTGAAGGCTTCGCTTGGATTCGAAGCAACGATATTTTTTTTCACTGATACTGAAGCACTGAGCGGACACGGCACTGATACGTCACTGATGTGTGTGAATCGACCTTAAGGGTCACATAAGCGAAAATAACCTGAGGGAACAAGGGATACCTTGTGTTATGGGGTAATAAGAGAATTATGATGTTTATAATACGAAAAACCTACATGAATGTTGAGCATTCATGTAACATTGATCCCTTGAATATCAATGATTTTTATACATACATCGGTATTAATTACTAAGCAACGAACATTTTGAGCATAAAAAATATAGTTTTACACATGGATATAAGAAAGACAGCACGGAAAACTTTTGTATGTAATAGCGTGTTCTAAGGTCCGTTCGTCATTGTCACCGGCCGTAGAAGTGTTGGTGTCGGCGGAGGACAATCGTATTACTGTGGCGCATGACACAGATGCCGCTACAGGAATGTAAGGCGAGAGATATCTTGAGAATGAGTCACTACACGGTGAAGTAACTTTACAGTAATACAATTCAAGCCAACAATGAGCACTAGATATGCTTTTTATCAGAAGAGAATTTACATGGATAAATTTTCTGTTTGATGTATTGAGGTATGTGTTAAGATAGGGGAAAAAAAAAAGTTTCATGGAAGGTAATATAATCAATTAAAAATGCAAAAAGCGCGTGAATGGGTAAATAAAAAGTACAATTAACCATATCTGACTAATGATGAATAGAACAATATCAATGATAGCAACAGTACATACTAACAGCATTAACTGAACTAATCGTCCAATCCTAGATGGAAACACAATTCTCGAATTGGGTATATCATGCGGTGACACTAACAGGATAATTGGGTTATAGTCAGCACAAGGTTTCTCAACGGTGAGGGTGAAGCCTTGCAAAGGTCACGAGCAAAGGGTCAATCATGCGAGGTGCTGTTAGACGCCGGGGAGAGGGCGTCCAAATGCGACACTAATTAAAACGCAGCCATCCCTGGAAAGGAGCACCAGCTATGGGGGCCTTGCCGGGAGGTGACGCGTTTATGATATGTATGTGTGTATGTGTATATGTATTTATGTATATATATATTTATGTATATATGTATCTTAATGTATCTGTATGTATATATATATACATATATATAATTATGTATATATGTATCTATATATATACATATATATATGTATTTATGTATAGGTATGTATATATGTATATATATGTATGTATACATGTATATGTAGGTATGTATACTTGTATATGTGTATAAAAGTAGATTTGTATTTATATATGTATATATATATGTATATGTATGTATGTATAAATATATACATACAAATATATATGTATACATACATATTCACAAATGAATGTATGTATAGGTATGTATATATACAATGTATATATATATATAAGTATATATATATATATATATATATATATGTATATATATGTGTATATGTATGTATATGTGTATATGTATGTATATATGTATATATGTATGTATATATTTATATGCATGTATATGTATATGTATATATGTTTAGATATATGTACATGTATATATGTAAATAAGTGTATGTATGTATATGTTTATATGTATATAAGTATATGTATATATATGTATTTATGTATATGTATATATATATATATATATATGTTTATGTATGTATATATATATAAGTATATGTATACTTATATATGTATATGTATATATGTATAAGTATATATGTATGTATGTATTTGTATATATATGTATATAGGTATGTATATATATATATATATATGTATATATGTATGTATATATGTATGTATGTATGTATATATGTATGTATAAATGTATGTGTATGTGTGTATATATGTACGTGTATATATGTATATGTGGTTGTGTATGTCTATATATATACATATGTATATATACACATATATTTGTGTATATATGTATGTATATATATATATATATATATATATATATATATATATATATATATATATATATATATACATATATATATGTATATATATGTATATGTGTGTATACATTTACATACATATACAACAATGTATATATATTATATATACTGTATATATATATATATATATATATATATATATATATATATATATATATATATATATATATTAGATATAGATATCTGGATGGATAGATAGCTAGATAGATACAAAGAGAAAAGTAAATGGATAGATAATCAGAAAGAGGTAAAGAAAACGAAAAAAACAGTGCAGCATAATTCAACAAGAATCACATTTCCACGTTCACACTGCCATGACGCCCATGACAACGACTGAAATTAATCGGAGCGCGAGAAGGGCAGTCCGGGATGACACCAATGATATATGTGATCCTGGCGATAAATCTGCCATGAAAGTCTCAGCTATTCAAGTGAATCAATGTGCAATCTATTCAAGAAGCAGCATGTTCGAAGTATGTAATGGATTTGTAATTCACAGCGTGTGTGTATCTACGTCTCTGTATATGTCTTTATGGATATGCGTGTATATGAGTATATATGTATAAATGTGTATATGTATATATATATATATATATATATATATATGTATATATATATATACATATATATATATATATATATATACATATACATATACATATACATATACACATATATAGACATATAAACATATATATGCATATATATACATATATGTATGTGTATATGTATATATACATATGTATATATATATGTGTGTGTGTGTGCATGCATCATTCCTCTCTATTTCATATACTGTATGTATGTGTATATATATAAGCAATGCAATCACAATACAAAGTAACAGAGGCAATTACCAAGTGGGAAACTAAAGAACTGTTTAAATCCTAGAACCACAGGTAACTGGAAATTGTTAAAAAAATCGGAATTCTGTTTTTTATGGATACAAATTATATTTCATCAGTTTTATTTGCCTTGAGCAAACGGCACTCGTCACACCTTTAGCATCTATATCAGATGAAAACAATCACGATCTATCCATCAATTCCTTTTTTTTTCATCCGACACGATGTTAGACTTGTTTGTTTTCTATTCTTGTCTGCTATACCCATGTGTAATAAAACCTTCACTGTTTAACTGTTGAAAGTATTTCCATTAGTTTTAAGAACAGGCTCTTAATGGTCTGTCCATAGTATAGTAAGTTCACTTCCAGCTAGGCTCTCTTGATCCATGTAAACTGAGGATGGGAAAACATTAATCGGCATTGACTAATAGCTTCGTTGACTTGAGATTCATATTTAATTGTACAAAATGAATGGTCTGAATTCTGAAATCTGGTCTCATTAAATTATTTGTTCCATAGTCCTTTTTAATGCTCAGTCAGCAGTTTGTACTCTGAATTCTTTAAAGCTTAATATGAATAATTCCTGAAAGACATGTCATATGCTAATCTGAAAAATCAAAATGACTTATCATAGTATCAATAATGACCATTGTCTCATAATCTCCTTCACCAGCAGCTTCATTTAATCATTATCATTTTATGTTTACTTTATTATTGTTGTTGGTATTATTCTTGACTATCTTAATTCTTAATCTTATTTTCATTATCATTATTATCATCATTATGGTTATCCTGCTCCTCTTCATCCTCCTACAACTACTACTACTTCTCATCCTACTTTACTACTTCTATTACTACTACTACTACTCCGACACCTTCACCTCTCCCTCATTCTCCTTCGCCTTCTACCCCTCTTCCACTTGTACTTTTTCTTATTCTTCTTTCCCGACCTCCTCCTCTTCCTCCTTCCAATGGACATAATTTCCCCATGTGACCACAGCTTTAAGCCCACCAGCCAGACCACCCGCAGTAACCACACAAGCCACAGCCACACTGGCCTCGAAGACTGACTCACCTTGTCGATGTGCTAAGCGAAGGACTCCGAGGCTGGCGGGGATCTCGCACGGTAATCCGCCGCAAAGAGGATTCCGTCGGGCCTCAGCCGTCGGCGCGGGGAGGGCGGCGTCAATCTCATGAGGCTGATGAGACAGCGATTGCTAGAGTGTTGCTGGAGCCAGGGATGGGAATGCTGATGATTGCGATGGGTGCACTGGTAAGGGTAGTGTTGATTGTAATGGCGATAGTAAGGATGGAGGCTGTGAAAAGAGGCATGATACCATCCCTATTTTCAGTAGTGCTATCGTCATCATCGTTATGTTGAGATATGCAAAGGTTATTATGGTGATTGAAATCAGTCTTGTTTTAATTGTTATTAACATGTCTACGCTTTATGATGATATGTGATTTCAAATAATTAGAGCACAACAATGTTTGACAGCCGTCACAGACTCCATTTTAAAAGGCTAAACTGAAATAAGTCGGTCAATGACAAGAGTCCAAATCTTGAAGACACATAAAGTTTGGCGAAAAATTATCTTTTTTTCGGAGTGTGCAGAATGGAGTTGCAACTTCAGATGACGTCAAAGCTGCAATTATCCGACATCTCTCTCACTTCATCGTCAACTAGATATTAGATCTAGAATGTATCTTAATCCCTGTCAACCTCATCTTATATTTTTTTCCTTGTCCTCTTCAAAGAATAGTGTATGAAGAGTTTATTAATTTTTATACAAACTTTCTCAGCAACCCTTCCAGATGTCAATACACTTAAGAGGGTTGAAGTTTAGAGACAACGGGTCCACACGAGAAAAAGTTACTGGCATAATGTAAAGTTAAGTGAGCTTACTCTCTACCCTAGCGCGAGTAGGAGATGAGCCTGCCATTCCAGTCCAAGGTCTATCATGTTTTTTTTTTGTTTTTTTAGGACAATGTTTTTCTTGAGTTGTATGGCGATTGTTGTTTTCAGTTCGGTAGCAAGGGATTGCTTTGCCGCTGGGGAGGTGGGAATGTTACGGTATGATAATGCGTGTTTGTAGTGAGTATGAAGGAGCGATCTTCACATCACAGCACATACCGAGATCACAGTAAAATAAATGATAAATGAAATATTATTGTAACTGAAAATTTTGTTTCACATTAGTAGAATGGAGAATACTGTTTATATACAGTATTGCCTCACTTCTATACGGATACTACACTTGTACATTAATTTGTAAATAACTGATAAATTCGGAGTTTCCGGGCATAAATACTTTAATTAATCTGGTGAAGATCTAATTTAAGATTTATTCATGTATGGAAATGGACGTGTTCCACAAATAAATGTCACGCAGAAAGATCTCTTTGCCCCAGAAATACTAAAGATACCAAAGTACATTTAAATATAAACGCATTGCCATAACAAAGTAAGAAATATAGCCTTTAAATGAAAATCCATGAAGATGAATAATAATATATTGGTAAAGTATAACTTGTACAGGATTTAATAAATATTATCATCACACCAAATGAACATTACCATGACAGTTTTTGCTATATAACCTCTATTAGAGATTTTTAAATGAAATTACTCCCATTATCTAAATTGCTACTACTAAAATATTTATAAGAAAATAATTTACAATATATCCTCTCAAATACATTACGAAACACTTATTTACTTTTGTAAAACTATTACTTCACATGATAGTCATGGAAGCAGTCGAATTTTACTAAACTATGTGCAATGAAAGCATGAGTCTGTGTTCGATCGAAGACTATGTTTTGACCTGTTAGTTCTATGTCCTTTTTATGGGGGTTATCACAGTAGATCCCTCATACGTCCTTCGGTGCCGAGACAAAGTGGCAAAATGTTCAAGACCCTGAACATAAATCAAGATCGATTTTGTGAACACAGTTCTCCATCCATCACAGCTCCGTAGGAAGTATGACCCATCCAATCTATTTTTCTTAAGATGGATAATACCCTTTCAGAGCTAAAGCATCTCTCTTATACATGGCCCATAAGTTAACAAGTCCTAGGTCAAGAATGTAGCCAAAGAGACAGAGATACCACCACCTAGCTTTTGATAAGGTCTTACAAAAGTAAACCATGTTAAGATTACAGTCTTTGGTGACAGTTGGGCATGCTATGTCTTTCTTTCCTTCTATATCCTTGTTATATCTTATAGCCAGTCATCGGTTCCATTCCCATGTCATTGGAAACCGTGGTCACAGTATTATTGTCCGATCAGAGTGCTAGGAGACATAAAAGTAGTTCAATGTTCCTCGAGGTGACTTATCCAATCCATTGCTTGCTTTAAGCTTCGGATAGTCTATTTTATTCTCTCTCCCGGTTCTTCTGTACCGGCAACTATATTTCTCTTTCAGGTTATATACCAATGAAATAATGGAAAATGTTATTGATTGGATAAGTCACTTCATTAGGCTTCGGTATGGATTTAAAAACAAGTGATAGAACAAATTTGCAAAGTGGCAGATAACAATTCGGATTCATCTGGACATGATTTTTACCAGTCCAGGGTATTGAAACCTGAGTAAAGTAGGATGTAGCGTCTGACTTTATCACAGCTTGAACTACAAATCAGTTTAAATCTGCATTTCTCGTTTTTTTTTTTTTTTTTTTTTTTTTTTTTTTTTTTTATATACTACCGCAACGTGTGCCCTGGTAAGAAAAACAAAAAATACTTCATTAATGAACTGTTTTGGAATGTGAGGCAGACTAACAAATTCCTTGCAAAGTATAGTAAATAACGGCCTAATTTTATTAAATTTCACCAGAAATGTAACAGTACTGTTATTATAGAGAATTAGGGCACGTATTTGAATTACTTAATTAATGTTTTACACCTGAGGAACACGGGTAAGCTTAGCCCAGTAGTCGTCCACTTAAGGAACATACCTACTCCCATGTAGAGAAGGAAACCCACAAAATGCATCACATCATTCCGGTCTAAGCTGAAAGACATGGAAATATTTATTTGTCGGCCATACAGGTTCCTTGATACACAATGTGGTCCAGGAAATCGTCCGCTAATAAGGTCATCATACATTCCTAAGGAATATATGAATATGTGAGCACTGTCAGAAGAGTACCGGAAATAAGAAAAACAAATAAGTAGATAGTCCACGAGGGCAAATTTCATAATCTACAGATGCTTATGTGTGTCTGTGTGTGTGATATATAACATTGTAATCCATGTTATTCATCTGTAAGAGACTATCTTTTCGGAGACGTTGCCCGAGCAGTGACAATAGGATCTCATCCTCGAAATCCTCAAATCCCCCCTTAGTCATGTCTGGAACATAATCTGGATTCGTGTGTGAGTCTGCTTCAATATCAGATACTCGTTTGACTTCAGCCTCGTTGTCAGAAGCTTCTGGAATACTTACACCCGACTTACTTCCTTCACCTTCTGTAATAAAAGCATAACCAATATACATAATTATCTTTAAATCCGCATGCATATATCTCATTATCATGAATTATGAGCACTTATCAGCCGAGACTGGTGTCCGTTGCATCGATTACGTGGTAAATGCTTTCAGATCTTTTCCAGTATACGTATATATATATATATATATATATATATATATATATATATATGTGTGTGTGTGTGTGTGTGTGTGTGTGTGTGTGTGTGTGTGTGTGCGTGCGTGTGTGTGTGTGTGTGTGTGTGTGTGTATGTGTGTGTGTATGCGTGCGTGTGAGTGTGTGTGTGTGCGCGCGCGCGTGCGTGCGTGTGTGTGTGTGTGTGTGTGCACTGAATTTTGAGCTATCAAATTAAGATACTGTTTCATTAATTACAGGTTTGCTTACCATTTCGGACAACCATACGATGATTGAAATTGCATTTTATTCAATCGGAGAATGGAACTTTTAGGTTGGGTATTTGATGTTGCGATATCATTTCAATGAATACACTAATATTTCATGAATAGGTAGTTGATGCCAGACACAGGGTTTGAATAGTTCAGGTTTATTCCATAACGCAGATAGTCTGACATTTTAGTACACGATAGATATATATACACTACAGCACAATGATCACAGTAATAAACACTATCACGACACGTATAAACAGACGGAGAAATCAGGCGTCAGTGGTAGCGCAGTCTATCCCCAGTCTGTCTGTATGTTCCAGATTTCCTGCTTATATGGAAAGGGTTCGCATCCGCCGTCCCCAACAAGGGTTATGCGGGAAGATAGTCTGGAATGTAAAAGGCGTGGCAGTCGAGGGTATTAACCTCTTTTGAGGGTCTATGTACTTGGGAAGGCAACTATGTGCGAATTTCCTATCCGTCAAAGTTGACCTGACCTGGTGATTGCCTCGCTGATTAGAGTGCGATATTCATACGACATTTGTATAATTATTTTTTGTTGTATTTGATATCATATATAAGAATACTATATAATTTTCACAATAAGTCAAAGAATAACTTAATTATTCATTACCAACAATACTAGACTTCCTCTGATGTGTATATATAAAAACTTATGAATTGATCTCCATTATTTTAATTGCCAAGGTAAATTTTCAGTGGAAAAGGGAACAATCTTTTGTCAACATTTTTTTTTTTTTGAGTTGCCATTTGGGAATAATTGGTAAATAATATTCTCCACTAACTAATAAATGTTTACACATGTTTTATAATGGTCTAATTACTTTCCATTATGTTATACTTATAGATGAGCAGTCATTGGAATAGGGCTGTTTAAAGCGGTTAAATGTCACCGTGTCGTACCCAGTTAACGAACTGAATTTGTCTTAATTACTTGAATACATTTATTTGATTGAAAAACAAATCGAGTTTTTTGGAGATATTATAGGTATCATTGTGCAGGGTAACCAAACATTTCAACAAGACATGATGCATTTATTAAATCAATACTTGGAATATACAAGCAAACACTCTTATGGTTAATATTGCAACATACACCACAGGACACATGACAGTTACATGACTAATTAAAAATACACATGGACAAACAGCAACAAAAAGAGCGAGGCCGGTAGCAATCAAGGTCTTAAACCACATAAACCTGTGAGGTTGTTAAATTACATTATTTCCCGTGCCAGTTAAGATATGTGCTTTAATAAAATCCTATAATGCACGTTATACTTAACTTAGGAGACTAATGGGCGGATCACGAGCAGAAAAAAAACAAAAACAAAAACGGCCGACATCCAAAGGTCAAAGATCCTGCGACCTGCCCCAAGCTGCAAGACAATCCTTGTGACGGCGCCTAGCAGTACCCCCACTCATCCACATGGGTATGAGGGTATATGGCTATGGTGGCGAACGCCATCTAACAATAGGGCAGTCAACAAGAAAACGGGCAATCCATCTGAGGGTATGCCCTCACATATGAAAAATGCTTGTACAATGTCAGGACGATTATTCAAAACACAGGCTAAAATTTACACTAAACGAATATATATAAAACTACCATTTTGGACGAACAAACAAGAACAATCAATTATACAACGGATACTAAAACTGAACAAAGGACAAAAACAACTAAAACAGGTAAGGGCAAACAAAACACGAGACAAAAAAAATCCGACGAAGCACGAAAGGCATGCAAAACATCAGCCGATTATGGCACCTAGCTTCCATCACGATTCATTCACCACAACCGCTGTCTCGACAAGGGTTAAACGATACACGGGAAGTAAACAGTATTACTAAAATCGAAAAGCTAAGGACAGGGTTATTAAAGGTTCTTTTAAGGTTGTAGGGAGTCTAAATCGACTAGGTGATAGATGTGAACGGAGCCTTAAGAAAATATCATTTGAATGTGCCCAAAGGGGTATTTAGAGTTGCGTGCTCATGGAATAGACACAGGAGGTCGATGCAGTTGTGGGGTGTGAGAGAGAGGAAGAGAAGGGGGGTGGGGGGGGGTGGAGGGGCTGGTGGAGGGAGGAGGGTAACAGAGGTGGTTATCAGATAGTGCGTTTTTTAACGATTTAATATTAATATTGAGTGAGTTATGTGACTCTTGACGTCTATGATATCGCTGATATACAGCTTCTCATATCACTTTATTTTTAATTCAAAGGTTGAGAAAATAAGTTGAGATATGCACGAAATGTGTTCGAGTCAATTGGACGGGAACAAAGTGTATGTACCAGTATTACGTAATGACATGAAATTTATAAATAGCAAATTGAGCGGTGCGATAGATTTTTTAAAAATTAAATATTTTGAATAAACATTGATTTTAGATGCTATACTTGGCAAGCTTCAGTGTCCAGACCTGTTTTTCCCACTTGAGGTTTCTGTATTATTGGATGAAAGTACAACCAAACGTAGCGAAAAACTAACCTTACAGCATGACATAGTTTTACTTATGCCGTATAATAAGCGAGATATATTATTTTGCAAATGATTTTAAAACGAGAAAAGGGAGAGGTTTCCACTGCATTGATCAACCTCTAACTGAATATATCGGCTCTGTGCATGCGCCGAACTCGCCTGCGAAAAAAGCGCTAATGGGAAATAATGTAACGTGATAATAATAGCACCAATATTTCGCCCAATCAGAGACAATTGAATGTTGAGTATGGGACACCCCTTGGCCAGGGCTAACCTAAAAACTAGGCTAGGTTAGGTTAGGTCGGATGTATGCAAACCACGGCACGCGGGCTGCACGCAACCCACCAAATGTTAGTACATTTGAAAGAGAGAGTTACCAATTAAACATTAATATTTTACCCGTAAATGGCTAATCTAATCAACTTTGTTTATGTTGTTTGCATCAACTTATATTTATGAGCTGACTTTCTCCATAATGAAAGTTAATAATCAAAGAACAGATCACTTCTCATCGACTCGAATCTTCAGGCAGTGTTGAGGATCAGCACAAGCAGCTTGACGCCTAATTTTAACAAACTGGCAAATTAATTCAATCAGATACATCATTCTCATTGAGTCATTGAGATCCTTCTGTTGCTGAATTACTTTGTGTTTCATTTGAAAGTTCTAATTTATTTATTTATTTTTATATGTGTGTCATTTGTCACTTTAAAATATTAATTAGTTTATGATTGTCAAGGTTCGTTATTCAAGGATCAGAACGGCCAGGTCGAACAGAAAAAGCACCAGAACAAAACATACGGTTTATTCCAAAGCTAGACTAGAAGAACAGATTAGCAGGACAGGATTTGATGTAGAAGAGGTCACATGGTGGAGAAGAAAACGGTGAGTCACACGCAAACAGGGTCGCTGGGTCAACTACCAAAACTGGAACTCGAACTTCCACCGAAATGGAAGTGGGACAGATAAGTCTGATGAAGAGTTGAGATGAAGAAAAAAAAAAAAAAAAAAAAACAGTAGGTATACTAGTGGGAGGACGAAACTCGCTGTCTGTCTTGTTAAGTTGTTGTCATGTCCTCTCGAAAACTCAGGGAGGCCTGCCAGGTCGAAAAGTGGTGATGGGGTCTTGGTCTTACAGATTGGGGTTGGGGATAAAGGATTCTTTATTCTTTATTAATCAATCTTAATATTAGTTTTTTTTATGTGGAAAGCGGAATAGGAAGTATTTAAACGATCTGGAGAAACAGTGGAAATTAAACTTGAGAGGAGATAAAGTGAGAGTTAGAAAGTGAAGCAGAGTATTAGTTTTTCATTGACGTCTGTCGGGAGTAGGAAGTTTGAAGATAGAGTACAGGCGCGCCCTTGGCAGCCGAACAAAGCCACGGGTCAACCCCCTCGGGAGGCAGTCGGGATACCAGAACACCGAGCAATGACTAACTTGAATAATGGAAGTATGTTAAGTGAAGAAGAAGTGATGAAGGGAGCTGGAGGGAAAGTGGAAAGGAAATTTGCGAGGAGATCAAGTGATACAAGGAAATCTCAGAGAGCTGGAGAAAGGAGAAAGTTTCTAAGACCAGGGGAAAGAAGTAGGAGAAATAACATGCATGTGCGTCCTTAATAACTGAATAAAGCCACGGGTCAACCCTTCGGGAGGCAGCCAGATACCAGAACGCCTAGCATGCTATTCATTGGGATTTTTTTTCTTTCTTTCTCGAATCTCTGCCCACGCTGCATTTCGCCGACCTCGTACGTCACCTGTCACTGCTGTACATGATGGGCCGTGCTTGAAGTGGAGCCCTGTGGGTTAGCTTGTGGTCCGAGTTAAAATTGTTAGAAATTTTGTTGCAGGTCCTCTTCTAGTCTTCAGTCGTTGGAAAATGGTCATTTGTTCAGTCTTGTCTGGCTTGTCTTGATATTGATATTCTCCTCTTGATTGGTGCCTCCTTACCGATTCATCGGCCTCCCATGCCTGCTGCCGTGAAGATTGCCTTAACTTCTACAATTTCATTGATCCTGGTGAAGCTTCTGGGCCACCAGGCAGGAGTGGCTTCTGGACGAGAGTTGAGGCCACTGTAGAGCTCCTCATCCTCATCTTGGATTCTTCTCCATCTTTTTCTGGTTTGCTGGTGGAGCCTCTTCTTGATCGCTTCGATCCTTAGTCTCGAAAAACCCTTTTATATTGTCTATTTCAAATTTTGATAAGTTTGATTGATAAACCATGCGGGTCAATGAAATTGTGAATTTTTGATTGTGGCCCTTGTCATGAAGAGTTTGCCCACCACTGCGAGTTTATTACGTTATACTGATAAATAAACTTCTTATCTGTTTTCCATGCGTGTCTCAATCTTACTTTATATTCAAAATAAAGTTAAATGAAAAAAA